>JAJHUT010000065.1:0-82330 GCA_020916435.1 Oxytropis ochrocephala
TAATAAATAATAGCCGCCTGTCTATTAAGACTTTGAGGGGGAATCTTTCTGGTCTCTTCTTGAGAAACCATTGTTGTCACGTTGTTGAACCCTAAATATACTATGCTGAAATAATAGAATTTCTGTTTGAAATAATAGTAAAGACAAAAATTGTGTTTTACTTTTTATACTTGGCTGGGAGAAATGATCACAAGTTTATTTATGACTATCAATTCAAAATTTAAGACACAACACAGATACTGCTTTGATTGATTGCTTTAAAAGAGGACTTAAAAGATAATGCAGAAATGAAGACGACTTAAAAGAATACGAGGATATGAATTTATAGTGAACTGATTTAAAAGAGATGACTACTTTACCTTTGGATATATGTTTAACTAATCAAAATAACAACACTTTAAATGCAGTCCATTGTTGATGTAGATAGTCTTGGTTACACAAATGATCGCATCTTGACCAACGCAGAGTAGAAGTTGTTTGTTACTTCATTCGGACCTGACGCTCTGGGCCGCTTGAGAGGCTTGAAAGGACCTGGCCTCGCTTCTCACGCTGGAAAGCACTCTCGTGGTACCCGCAAAGACACTCCGACGACGAGCGAGAGGTCGCCGCGTATAGCACAAGGTTAGAGAACGCACTGATGCCATATGCGAATGGCGATATATCATGTAGGCCGGACTGTTAGCGCAGATTTTTCGGGCCGGGCGAGAATCGCGCTCCTGGCAGCTAAGTGTTCGCCGGGTCATACTGGGTCGCCGTCGCATGCCCAATTGCTATCTTTGTACTGGTAAGTTTTGCCGATACACCTTAACGCTTGCCCCCGCTTAGGTCGCTTAAGAGCGGTCGAGGCTTGGAATCGCCGCCCTCGCGGTCGCGGTTGTGCGCCGGCCTGCTGCATTGCGCAATCCGGCCCATCTCTTTGAAGTGCGTGGTTGCTACCACGCCGCCCGGGAGTGGTCGCCAAGCATCGCTGAGGGTGGACGCCGCCACCGCAGTACTTCCATTCATGCCGAAAGCGATCCAATTGGTCCCGACTCACTGACCTCCTTAACTTACGGAGTCTACGGATCTTGCTCGGCCAGATAGGCGATCATTCTCGAAGTCGCCAAATTGCTCGTTGTTGTCACGCGACGCTTATTTTCGCTTTCGGCAACGTTTCGATCGGTGACTCTTCACGCCGCTATCGAAGCGACTTGTTCTCGACGATTTGCGTATTTGGCAACGGGCTTGCTGCTGTTCGATCTAGACGCCCCTTATACGCGGATAGCTGCAGTCGGTTCTTTCCGCCGCAGTTCGCAATCAATGCTCGTTATCGGGTCGCTTGATTCTGGCCATTCGATGGCAATCGACGGTCGTACTAACCTCGGTGGCACTCGACGAAAGTCAACGCAAAAGGATATTCGGACGGCCAACCTGGTGGCACTTCGGCGTGTAGACCGCCGCTCACTATCACAGGGTCCTTCTCCACCTGGGCCATTTCGATGGCGCTGGACAGTGTAACGCTTCGGGCTACACGCTGGTTGCGGGTCTCTTCGACTGGGGCTATTTTCGATGGAGATCGATTGTAGATCGCCGTGGCTTCATTGCTGGTGGGTCTCACTTTTGGCTATTTCGATGGCGCTGATTGTAGACCGCCGAAGTTTACGCCAGCTTAGCGTTCGACTCGCCATTTTGATGGCACTCATTGCAAAATGCGCCTAGCCTACTCGTTGCAGGTCCTTTCTCGGCTCGGGGCTATTTCGATGGCGCTTGATTGTAGACCGCCGGGTTTACGGCCAGTATGTGGGTCCTTCTCCACCTCAGCACATTTCCTTGATGGCACGCCTGGGCGTAACCTGCGGCCGCTTTCGCCATCAGACGCACGGCAGCTACCAATCATACATCTTCTGCATGCGAAATAAATTACAAAGTACTACTTTTAAAAGGTCGCCTCAAAGAAAAACCCCGCGGGAAAAAGAGCGCCCGCTCGGGTATTTATTCATAACGTTAGTCTCGCCCCGCTATCATTTGCAGGATCGCTTCGTTTCTTCAAACGACTTCATCTCGCTTCTTCTTCGACGCGCACGCGTAACCTTTCTAGCGGTACAACGCTTCTTCATAGCCAAGCATATGATCGCTGGCTCCTTCGTAGAACATGGCCGATCCATGTAACGATTTAAGCCGAACTCTTCTCGCAGTTCGTGGTCCTGGCCTCGATCCGCACGCCGAGATACTTCGGGCTTGTCTCTATCGGGCCGTCGCCAGACTCGCCGCCTCGCTGAACCCGCCGCATGTACCGCCTCAATGATTCATGGTCCTCGATAATCGTATCCAAGTTGCTCTTCATGCCGCTTCTAGTATCTCCGGGTGCGGTAGTTGGCCAAGAATGTTCTGTAATCCGTGCCGGCCCCAAGACGAGACGTGGTGTGGCAGTAGGCTCTCCCACTACTCCGGGAAGGTTGCTCGCTCGAAGCGATCGTGGAAAGTAGTTCGCACTTCACGTAATGCTCGTCACCCTATAAATAGCAGCATAATTGTCATAACTTGCGTCCGCCCGGATCCCACCACGCTTGAACTTATTCAAATTTGGGGGTTTTCAGTTCTCGGGATACTTCGTGAACGGGCAGATCTCTCTAACTCAGCGTCCATGGCCTGGCCAGATACCACTCGCCCGTAAGGTCAGATGGGAAGGCATGCCCTATTACTCGCATTTCGTAGAACACACCGCCGGGCGGACTATACGACGGTGGCATTTGAGAAGATTGTCCCTCCGGTCGCCCGGAAATGGTGTTCCTGGCCTGGGGACGTATCCTCATTTCTCCATCACGAGCAGTCATCAAACTTTCGTGACGCAGCCTCCCACGACGACTTCTCGACCTTCGAGGACCTGAGGACTTGCAGAGAAAACTCGTAGGGCGCAGCTTACCCACTCAGACGATAGCCGGGATCTTCATCTCCATCATCGCAGGGGAATCCGAAGGCTCGCAAGACGCTCGCTGCGACGGGGCGACTCGCGCCTATTTTCGACGCGGCGGGATCGCGTACGACTTCCTCGGCGAGTGGCGCCCTTCGAGTGAGGCGACGGTGGAGGCGAAGCGACGACTCGGAGCGTAGGGTCTCTCCTACTGGTCGCCAGCGGACCGAGGTCGCACCTCTTCGTGACGAGCGATCAACTCGCCTCGACCGCAATGAGCCGGATTTTGTTTTGGCAAAGACTTCGTTGATGACCGAGTGATATGCTCCCGGCAGCGCTCATTCTCGCCGCCAACTTCCACCGACGGTTGATGAGCAAAGCCGTTGTACCGTTTCTAGATAGGGTCCTCGCCGCCCGCACCGAGTGGCTCTACGTAGGGTTTCTCGCGATTCATGCTCTGGTTGAAGGCGTACGCCCTCCGGTCCGGTTGGTGGTGATTCGCCGCGGCGGGTTGAGCCAGATGCAGGCCCGCGCAGCTCGGCCGCCGGAGCGGAGCATGAATGAAGTAGGATAGCGCCGTTGCTCTCACTGCGGTCGCCAATTGATCGATCTTTGACCAATGAAGAAGAGAAGTGGCTTGTTTCGCTTCGCCTCATGGGCTTGGCTGCCGGTAGGGTGTGAAAGACCGGCCCCGGGCTTCACGCGCTGAAAGCACCTCGCGTGTGGTACTCGCAAAGACACTCTGACGCATCTAGTGAGAGGTCGCCGCGATAGCACAAGGTTAGAGAACGCATTCGATGCCATATGCGAATCGGGCGATATATATCGCGAGGGTCGCACCGTTAGCGTAGATTTTCTGGCTGGGCGAGAATGGCGCGCCTGGGCAACCGCCGCTTGGGCCGGTTGCGCTGGTCCGCCGCCCAATTGCTACTGAGCTCCTTGTAATGCCGATACACCCCTAACACACAAAAGAAATCTTTGGTCGCTATGTATAAAAGAGAACACCATCATTAATCGAAAAACCGTGAGTGCATCATGAAATATACTAACTTCAAGCAAAGCATTGACTAATGTGAAATAACAGATGCAATATACAAAGAGAGCGTAAGTGAAGTTGTATATTTAATGTTCCATAGTTTCACCGATTGAGGTCCAAAGAGCCCTACATTTCACAAATTATAAATACATAGAAGAATACTCCCCAACAGGTCGCTTCTTACCGTGATTTCCTATATTTGTAAAAGTGTTTCAATTCTAGCCATTTTTGCAAAATGTAGGCTAAGTTTCGATATAATGAAAAAGGACTAATTTGAAATACTTTTGAAAAAGTCGAGACTATCTAAGACTAAATTGAACTTTTGTGAAATTCCAAGTACCAATTTAACTATTGACTAATAACTCTTAGTTTTTATTGTATAGTCCTCGATCGTATTTTTGACCAATGAAGAGGAAGTGTTTGTTGTTTCGGTCCTGATGGGCCTGCCACGCCGAGAGGGTTGAAAGTGATCGTCCGCTTCACGCTGGGTTGAGCACTCGGTGGTACCGCAAAGACACTCCGACGCATCTAGTGAGAGGTCGCCGCAGATACAGCACAAGGTTAGAGAACGCACTGATGCCATGTGCGAATGGCGATATATATTAAAGCGATGTCCGACCGTTATGCGTAAGATTTCGGCCGGCGCAGAATCGCGCTTCCAAGCAAATAAGCGTAATGGGCCGATCGAGATGGGCTGGGCCGCAGTCCAATTGTCGCTGGCGCCTCGATTTGCGCACATACCCAGAACGCTTGCTCTGCGCCCCAGCCTGTGTCGCTTAAGAGCGGGCCGAGGCTTGAATCGATGCCCCCGGATTGAAGTTCTCGATGAAACGCGACGACGCCGCTTGCTTTTTTTCTTCTGGGCGGTGTCGCACCGAGCCGTTGCGACGCTGGTCTTTCCCCGACATTTAAGACGACGCTTGCGTGTTTCGGCGAGGTCACCGAGGCAACCATTGGTGGGAAGACGTTGCCGCGACTCTTCAGATCCCTGGCCCTTCGCTGCATCGGCTATAAATAGCCCCCCGCTGAAGTTCATTTCTCACACTTCCAAGATTTGCTCGCTAACGACCGACTCATCATCGCCGACTCGCATTCGGTCATATCGCCATCTCGCGACTCGATCTTCAACATCCGCTAAGGTACTTCAATCGATCGCCTCCTCTCGCTTCTTTAAACTTGGGTTTTTATTTTTGAAAGTACTGCGGCTTTTCCACGCCTCGTGATGTGTGTCGTCGTCAGGATGGCCACCGCCTCTCATGAGCGAGCCTGGTTCTACGACCGACTGATCCCTTTATCATGTGTGTTTGTGTATGCCACCGACAAAGCTAATCGCTCAGATTCTCGAAGACCGCCTCGGCTTTTTGCCACATACATGTCGAGGTCGGCGAAACTAAGTCGTTTTCGCGACAAAGCTCTAGCTCCCATGGCGTAGCCTCGAGCAAAGACGCGCTCGAAGTTCTCGCTCTTCCTGCTCTGATCAACTAGCTCCAAGAGTGCGGGTCTCCGACCTTCCCATTCTCGCCGAGCGCCGAAAGCAATTTCTCCACCGCTCGAGGATGTTGTATCCCGAAAGTGAGGAGAAGAAGAAGACGCCGACGTGATTATCATTGATGATGACGCAGGCGCAGAGCAGTGCCGCCCTGGGCCGAGGAGATGGTGGAGGCCAAGGCGCCGAACTTTAGAGGTTCTCAAGAGAGACCGGCGCGGCCAAACTGAGGAAGTTCTCAAGAAGAGGCGGTCACCGAGGTCAATATTTCTCGTCCGAGGCCAACATCGGCGTAGCTCCGGCAGCGGTCGCCGAGGTCCGCCGATGTAGCTCGAGATGTATCCGATATGTCTCTTGGGTGTTTGAAACTTCTTCGCTCCAACAGAGCATTCTCACGCGCCGGCCACGATGCCTCGCTCGATCCACTTGAGCCGCTCTTTGAAGACTCACCGGCCTCGAGGATAAGCAGGCATGAAGGAGAGGCGAAGATATCGCGACTTACTCTTCCAACTTCAAGTTCACAATGTATCGGCCCTGTTCGAGAAGATGAAGATTACCCTCTCTTTCACCGACTCCGGGCACACGACGCTCACAGCGCCATATCGGGTCGCCCCTTCACAGCCTTCATCCAAACGCATGGGCGCTTTTAAAAGACCTTTGAGGTGTCACGACTAAGTCGGGTCGGCCAGTATCGATGATGCTTTTCTTTGCTATCTTCGAGCCGAAATGCTCGCAGAGAAGGCCAACAAGGAGAAAAGGAGCAAGTCTCCTTCAAGATGCGTACATCTATCACCGATTTTTCAAAGCGCTCAGAGTCGCTAGAGCGCCCGAAAGCAAGATTTTTGGATCGCTCCAATCAAGAGGCCGGCAAGGCCGCTGTCAGGAGGTTCAAATTCGGACGGATGCCGGGTCCCCTTATTTCCCTATCATGTGGAATGAGGTCTATTTTCGCAGCGTCGGGAGATTACATCTACACGTTGAAAGATTCGGGAGAGGCCGACCCGAGACTTCTGGGAGATGATAAAGTTCGCCGGGCGGGCATGATGCGCCTGCACTCTGGCGGTATGACATACCTTGCCTACTTCTTTGTCTTGTAATGGTTATGAACTCGAGGCCGTAGATTGGCTCGCTTGAACTTTTTCGCCCTTATATTCTGTTCTGTTGACTTTCTTTTTTCTTCTAACTCATGACTCGTTATTTCGCAGTAGCGATGGCCGCGCAAAAGTCGGGAACCGCCGCCTCCGCCCCAAGCCCGGCGAGAGGCTATGGACTCTGATGCTTCTTGCGTCGGGGTAATCCCGAACCTTCTCCAAAGTCCTCACACCCCAAGAGCTAAGGAAAGAAGCCGGCCGGCAGCTCGGCCGCCTCTCAGCAGCCGACGACGCCACCTGCCTGCCAAGCGCACGCCGGGTCCCGGGCCTCGTGAACGGAGAGGAGGTTCTTATCATTCAGCCTCAAAGCTTGCGCGCGCCGACCGAGGAGTACCGAAGGAAGCCCATGGCGCTCGGGCGCTTCTCGTACGGGGGTCGATAAAGTCATGGCCGAGCCTGGTGGCCGAATCGATGGTAATTCTACTTTCTTAGTCTTGTAATTTCTTCTTATCTTTGTTCGACCGACTAACCAACCTTCGACCAATTTCGCAGGGAAGGCAAGGCTTTGACAGAGGCGCAGCAGAATATGACAAGCTCCTCCAAATGAAGAAGGAGGCCCTCAAACGGGGAGGAAGACCGGCCAGTCATTAAAGAGGAACAAGGAGCTTGCGCGCTGTGTGAACACTCAAACCGACTTTGAATCTGGCCGAAAGTGGAAGGCCGTGTTGGAGGTCAGAACGCCGAGCCGCAGCGGAAGATTCGCATGGTGGCCAAGGCCGTCAGAGGCTGCAGATTGAGCGCTTTTACAATGCTTCGCCAGCGCGGTGTTGAATACCGATTCGCAGATCAATTTTGATGACAAGATGATCGTGCCCACGACTATGTCGAAAATAATAAGATCATGTTGTTCGCGTCATCACGACGAGCAAGGCAACGCCATTCGCCTACCACCATTCATTCTTTTTTGAAGCCCGGTCATGAGCTGTAATTTTGTAGCTTTAACTTGCCTTTCGCCCGACAATTTTTCTCGCCTTCGCGCTTCTTTCATTCGTGGGCGCGCGGCACAACTGGCCCCATATTTGTAATGACAATCTTTATTTGCTTTTCATTACGCCTGCTCCACTTTCTATGTCTGCGCATTTTTGCATTTATTCTTTATTTATTTTGAACTTGTGGGACGCCATGCTCTTTTCGCGCTACTGATAGCGCTGCTTTTGGTCGCTTGTGCGCTTTGTATGCTTGTTTTTTTTCTAAGTCTTTTGAATTTTAAGACCGTCGGCCGCCATTCGTGTTTATTTGAAAGCATCCATTCTTTGATAAGTTAACGCCCCAACGTGCCTCGATCGCCACGACTTCAATCGTGCCCTTCGATGGCATTCAAGGTAGATCGTTGACGCCCACCGCGATGGTTATTACTTAACCTCGCCATTTTCGATGGCACCCGATGTAGATCGCTTTCGACGACTCCATGCGCTGAGTTGGGCCATTTTCGATGGCGCTGGTTGGGACCGCTTTCGACGTGTCGCCGATTCAGCATCGCTTTCGACGATCTAAGGTTTATGTGGTTTTAACCTCGGGCCATTTCGATGGCATTCTGGTCAGGGGACCGCTTCGACGGCCGCCGATTTAGATCGCTTTCGACGATCTCAAAGAACTTTGATAAGCTTCGACGCCTTCCTTTGCCACGCAATCTCGAGCGACCGGCCATACATTCTGCGTAGAAAGTAAAGAACACATCATGTTTTTAAAGGTCGCCTCAGAAAAACCTGGGAAAAAGAGCTACGCTCATCATTATTAATAGATCTACCGTTATTATATTCAAATCCTGGTTACATTCAAACGTAATACTTTCCTAAGTTTTTTCGCAGATTCCATGTTCTCGGGATAGTCGCCCATTCATGGCTTGCACTGTATGCTCCCCTTGCCATTCCGTGATGACTCGATACTTTGACCTTCCCACTTACGCCTACTTCCTTGGCGCAGCATTCTGTCTTCCCACGCCGCCTGCCTTAGAACTAGCCGCCGACCGAGAATTTCTTGAACTCGAGCCGTTGTACCCGGCCGCACCTTCTCGCTTTGATCAATTGCTCTCTAGAAGCGGCTTGGGTGCGCAGCTTCTTCAATTAAGTCCGGGCTTTTTCTGATAGTCTTGGCCGTTGTCAACCATCGTAGGGGTTTCAAGTCCTCCAATTCAGCTCCGCCCATTTCTACGGGTATCACAAAGATCGGGCCTGCAGACACCAACTGGCGGCGCAATTTCCCTGGCCGATGAATGAGGGGTCGCCCCGTAGAGCCCACGGTGCACCTGATCGTAGCTTTTCGACCCAGCTTCCTTCGCTTCATCCGCCTTCGCTTAAACCACGAAGATAACTCGCTGGCCGTCACTTCAGCCTGGCCGTTAGTTCTGAGGTGCTCGACCGAGGTGAAACTGCTTGAACCTCCTAAGCCACCAACATTTCTCTCACCTCTTGTCTCAGAACCGTGCCGCTGTTCGTTATCACTGGCCGGGAATCCTAAACGGCGCTAGCACACCACCGTCCAAGAACTTGGCCGACTTTTGGCCGATGTGATTGTTGCAGCGTGCTCGCCTCATCCACTTAGTAGCAATCCATCGCCACGATCAAGAACTTGAACCGCCTCGGAGCAGTGGAAACGGGCCTAGAAGATTCCATGCCCCACCAAAGTAACGCTGCCAAGGTGAGACAAGACTTTTGTAATTTGAGGAAGGTGCGATGTGGACATCAAGATGTACCTGCATTTTTGCACTTCGACGAAGCTTCGGGCATCCTCGCCCATGGTTTCCGCCAATAGTAATGGCCCGAGAGCTTCTTAGCTATGGAGCGAGCGCTCGTGACTCCCACAAACGCTCATGAATGTCCTCAACACATGGTTTCGCTTCTGACCGACGTGAAGATTAATTTTAACAATGGAGAGGAGAATCTCTTCTCAGCATAACTTTTCCTTCAATAATCAGTATTCGTCGCCTGAAGTTCGATTCAACTTAGCTTGCTTTGGATCGCTCGCTCCTCTCCTTCAACAATGTACCTTAGATAGGCGATCCAACTGAACCGAGTTTCGACACACGTAATCCGCCAACGATCGACTTGGCTTGGTTGAAACGCCTACGACGCATCGTTTCTGGATCACACTTCGTGATTTCCTGAGTTTTGGTACTTGCCACTTCGATAGAGAATATCCGCCGAACATTTTGCTCGAGAGGCACATGCACCACTTTCACTGGCCGAATCGCTTGAGAGCAATTTCTCACTTCGCTAGATAGCTTTTCAAAGACGCCGCCTTTAGCATCATATAATTCTTTTTGATTCGCGAGACTACGAGTAGTGGAATCGACCGAGTTCAACTCTGGCCAACATTGAAGTCTCTCGCGAGTCAGCAGTCGCTTATACACGCCTCATATTCGCCCGGTTGTTTCAAGTGTGGAACGCAAAGGTTAAAGAGACTTCCACAAAGCCAGTGCCTTCTCAATTTTCTAGTATTAGGCCTACCACTCCCTCGCTATTAGATTTAACCCATCTACGGCAAGATCCGTGTCGCTCCAAATTTTGATCTTCCGAGTAGAGTCATGGCTTCGCTATAAAGTCGCCAACACCGCTTTTGCGGCCGATCTAGATTCAAATTTGATGCCAAACTCATCGAAGTTCTACCGCTTCACTTTATCATTCGCCCCGCTGTGTCCGGGCCGATGAAGGACTTGCTCGATGGGTCGGTCGGTCCTTACACGACTGGTGGGCCACAAAGTAGGGTCTCAACCTTCTAGCAAACTATTAGGAGTGCAAGCGGCTTAACTTTTCTATCTTCCTCGCATTCTCAAACCGCCTCGAGTACTTTCTTTTACTTATGAAATAGACCGATTCTCGCTTCACTTCTTCTAACTAGCACAAAGATCGGAGAACTTCTGCCTCACATGGCTGGCATACAGATATAATGTCTCGCCCAGAACGGGCTTGGTCATGATCGGGCAAGCAACCAAAGCTTGCTTTAACTCATCCAATGCTCGGGCATCGCTTTTGGCCCATTCAAAGTCCACCTCCTTCTTCGCCAGCCTAAATAAGCTGGAAGCGACTCATGTGCCGCCGGGGATGAATCTCGATAGAGCGCCACCATGCCATTTAGTCGTTGTATTTCTTTTTTCGACGGCGGCCTCTACATATGGCGACCGCCTCTACACTTTTCGTGGTTTGCGCTTTATCCTCTTTTCACCGTGGAAACCCAAAAATCGCTACCACCCCAAAGGTACACTTCTCAGATTCGGGCCCTAAGGAGTTCCTCCTAGCTTCTTCAAATATTTCTCCGAGATCGCCCACATGATCCGGTCGGTTACGCTTTTTGATGATCATGTCGCCCGTATACACCTCCGGTGATGCGACCGACCGTTTTTTAAAGATTTTGTTCATCATCCGCCGTACGCCGCTTCCAGCCGCTTTCTTCAGCCGGGGCGGCATCACCTTGTATCAAAATTTCCCGATCGGTCATGAAGGGTCGCTTTGTCAGGCCGATCGGGCGGATACATCGTGATCTCTGATTATATCCGGCAGTAAGCGCCCGTAAAGCGACAAGAGTCAGTAGTTTCAAGCCCCATCGACTACCTTGTCAATGTTAGTACACGGAAGGCATCCTTCGCATGCCTTATTTAGATCAAGATAGTCCACACATCCTCCACTTTCCATTCTTTTAACCAAAGACGACATTGATAGCCAGTCGTGGTATTTGATCTCTTCTATAAAATTGGCCTTTATGAGGTCCTCAACGCCTTTGCAATGCTTGAGATTTTTCCTCGCTCCGAAAAAGGCCTTCTTGCGCGACCGCTTGACCCTTCATCGACCGGAAAGTTGATGGCGCGTGCTACTTCGATAGGGATGCCGCATAACCGATGCCCGCCATGCGAACAGTGTCAAGATAGTCTCTCAAGCATCAGACTAGATCTCGCTTCACTTCGCTCGTAGGTCGCTACCGAAGCTTCACCGCTTTTGATGGGTCGCCACCCAATGGAACATCTTCCAACTTCCATGAGGCTCGGTCTTAAATTGCTTTTTCGCTTCGGCCAAAACGCCATCATCGCCTCTCCTCGGTCGCCACCGATCATACCGAGCATCCAAATCAGCGACATTGACTTGATGGCCTTCACTAGTGCTTTGAATATTCGCCACGATCTACCTCGCCACATATTTCTTGGTATAGAGCGTGGCTTCTTCTTGTCGATTCAAGGTCGGGCCGCTGTGGTAACTACTTGGTCGCCCTTGCTATAGAATTTCATTTTTAGATGCACCGTCGATGTAACGGCTACTTCTAGCTTACCCAAAGTCGGCCTACCAATAATACATTGATAATAGTGATTTGAGGGGAGTACAAGGAACGCCGCCCCCGACTGGCCCCGCATGCAGAGTACTATCCCTGTCGCCACCAAACGTGACCAGCAGCTCGATCGCTCCCAACGGATAGGTCGCCACCCCGCTGAAACCTCGTTAGAGGGGGCAGTTCGCCCGGGAATTATCTCGCTTCGATCAACCTTTATTTTGTCGATCGCTTCAAACATGATATCACCGAGCTACCTTGATCGACTGTGATTCTCGTGACTTCTGTTTGCCATAATGTACTGATTACCAATGGAACATAGCTATTAGGCTTGCCGTCAGATAAAGTCGCTATCATCGAACGAGACGGGAGGTCCGCCGAGACCTGGTGGTGGTGCCGAGGTGGATGCGACCATTAACAATTGGCCCCACTTTCTCTTAGTGGCTTTATTAGATTCCTCGCGATCCGTGGGTTTCCACCATGAATAACCATCGCAACATTACGCCTCGATCGCCGAGTGTCACGATCTTCGTGATCGATCCTTGTTTTGGGTGCCCTCTATGGCCGCCCTTTTCTCCGTCCTCGATCGGCCTCTTCGCGCTCTTTCGAGGTCGGCCGCCTTCCTCCGACCTCACATACTTTCCCAACTTGCCTTTTCAGTATAAGCTCTTCAATATCATCTTTGAGGGCCATGCGTCATATGGTATCATGACCCTTGCTTTTGTGGTAACGGCAATATCTTTTCGCCTACCGTGCCCCCTTCTTGAGCACGAGTGGTTCGTGCCGCTTAACTCCCACAAACTCATTATTCGACACTCGCCAGAGATCTCGCGCAATGGAGGTGCCGAGTCGAGTGCGATGATCGAACTTTTTGTCTCGGAAGTCGCCGATTGTCGCGCGACCTTCATGCCCTCTTTGGGCCGCTTGCCGCTTTTCTTCTTAGGTCGCGCGCGGACGGCCTTTCTTGCCGCGCAGTTTCTTCATACCGCATGTGGACGTTAGCCCTTGTTAGGAAGTGGCCGAGATCCTCGTAATGATTCAATGTAAACTCTTCAACGAACCGGTGGTCCTGGCCGAATACCACGCTCGATATTTCAACTTGTCCTTGTCTCCGATGTCACGAATGTGATTCCGCCCTTCTGTTAAACCTGGCCGATGTATCGTCTCAACGCCTCATTATCTCCTTGAACAACAGAGTCCAAGTATTCTTCATACCGTAGATATGGCTGCAGTTTGCAGTAGTGAGACAAGAATATTCTAATCCGTGTCTTCCCACACGAGGAGATGGTATTTGGGCCGCAAAGACTCCCCACCATTCCAATGCTCTACCGCCCAACGATCGGGAAAAAGCTCGCACTTCATGGTCGGTCCCACCTCAGAGCAAAGCCAGAATTATTGAAGTAACAGATGCTTGTCTCGATCACTCTACTGGCCAAACTTGCTGAGATCGGGCGGCTTATGGAGATCTCTCTAATCTTATAGCGCCCGATCTCCCGGAGAACGGGCCATGTTCGCTCAATGCCGCTCGACCCGTGTGTTGTTGCATGGCGCAGGCATGCCTCGCTGCTCCCAAGATTCCATAGAATCCTCCACGGGCCGCTACCGCTAAGCCGAGGAGGCCTTCGGTCGCCGCTTTGGCCTCTCCTAGGCCGATGCGATACATCCCTAATTCTTCCATTTCGCACTCTTCCCATTCTTCACGAATCCCAAGATTCGCCGACCGACGTGACCCTGACGCACTCGTTAGATGAGTATCTAGTGGGCGAGCCGCATCGTGTCGATCTGTGAGCTAGAATCTTCATAGTCATTCTGACATCGAATTCGCGCTTCACGCTGCTCCTCGCCGGGGCGACTCCGCCCTCGCCCTCGCTTCTTCCGCCGGAGAACGGCGAGTGGTGCTCTATCGGCGTGAAATGCTCCTTCGAGGAGTGGGGAGCGGTGTCTTCGTGTACGGCCGGGCGACGAGCCAAGGTTCTCCGCCTTCGCACGCGCGCCCGAATCAACCCCTTTCATATCGAGATGAGTGCATCTCGGTTCGCGATCATTTGATTCTTGTTTTGCAAGATCTCGCAGAAACGGCTGAGTAACATGGTCCGGCAGAGGTTCCCGGATGCCCGCTTCAATCGCCGCGCAAGTCCCCTGTGGACGGACGGATGGATTCTGGCTGAGGACCGGCCCACGGCCGCTGTGGGACCGGTTGTTCTTGTCGTGGAAGTCTCTGAGATTCGTGGGATCGTGACGCCACGCCCCGGGTTCGCCGCGATTCTCGCCCGAGGGATTGAGCGAGAAGCGCCGCTGCCGCGCTCGGGCCGGCCGCGTGGAGCCATAAGAGAGGTAGGATAGCGCACACGCCTCCCACCGTGGTCGCCACCGATCGTGACTTTGACCAATGAAGCAGCAGGTGAAGGTTTGTTGCTTCGCCCGATGGGCCGCCGCCGCTGAGCAGGCTGAAAGCGACCGGCCCCGCTTCACGCTGCTGAGCACCTCGGTGGTACTCGCAAAGACACTCCGACGATCTAGTGAGAGGTCGCCGCAGATAGCACAAGGTTAGAGAACGCACTGGATGCCATGTGCGAACGGCGATATATACGTGATGTCCGACCGCTATATAAGATTTCGCCGGCTGAGAATTGCGCCCAAGCAGCCGTGGTATGGGCCGATCGAGACGGGTCGGCCGCAGTCCAATTGTCGCTGGTTACCCGTATTTGCTAATACACCTGTGAACAAGTCCTTCTAGCGCTTTTTATATCTTAAGATAAGCAAAAGTGATAAACTATTTTTTTATTTCTCTACCTACAAAGAACCTTCCGATTTTCTAAGTAGAAAGAAAACAACTACACATTGGTTACTATTTGTAAACCCTAACTAACAAATGCAGAGAGAAGTATGAAAAGAGTAAGTCTAAAAATCCAACATTCAATTTCAAGCAGTAGAGGTTCAGAGGAATGAAAAACAGAAAAGAGCAAAATAGTTTTTGCTTTGTAACGATAAAGAAAGAGCAAAACTCTTACCAGGCTTAAAGCGGTCGCATCACAGATGGAAGTATGAACAATGTCCGCTTAAATTTGTATAACAAGCTTCTCGCTCTTTACCCGCTTAATCAAAAAAGTTTTTTACATTTTAAAATAGTTTTAAAATTCTTGTCATCAACTAAAAAAACGAAGTTTTACTTTCCCCACTCTCCTCGCTACTCTTTCACACCCTTAACAAATTTTATTTCAAAATAATTCAAGGCGGAAACGATATGTGAGGACGTGTTTAATGACTCGGTCGAACGATCTTGTTCGAACAAGTTAGAACAACAAAGATACTTAACGCAATAAAATTGTGAATGTGGTGTGAGGGTCTCATATACCCCAATTTTGTCCGCTTTCTTTTAATCGCTTGTTTTATATAATTTGTATTTCAAGCCACACAATTATAAGTTTTTAGAATAGCCGCTCTTTTCTAATTTAAGCCAATTTCAATTATCCGCTCAATTAAACTCGAATACTGCTATTTAAGCTAGGCATACATGCTAATGATCGATCTTTTCACGCATTCTTCGCGCTTTAATCTCGATATTTGGGCCTAATTGAACGTAAGTAGACTAATCTAAGTCGCTTTTCTCCATATTGGGCTTATCATTTTGATTTGGGCCTACAAACGTGGTTCCAATTTGTTTTTTTAGTATTTATCGCTTAATGGGATTATTTCTTCTATTTGGGCTTTATTCTAAGTGCTTTTATTTAGTTGGGTCTTATTCACCTTTTTGTATTTGGTCCAACTTCTCTTTATTATTTTTATTTTTTCCATTTAATTTATTTTGAATAATATATATAGTCCAAAATGCCAAAAAAATCTATTTAATTTTATTTACAATTTAGAAGTGTTCAAAATGTCCAAAAGTCCAGTAAATGCAAAAAGAAGTAATATTAGGAATACAAAAATAGTCAACCAAAAATAATAAAAATACAAAAGAAACACAACTCTAGCCCAAATAATAGTCGGGCTTGGATCCTTTATGCAAAAGAAACACACTCTAGCCCAAATAATAAAAATACAAAAGAAACAAAACTCACAAAAGAGTGAAGTCAAAAAAAGAGGATTAAAAATCCCAAAAAAATAAAAATAAAATAGTACAAATCGTGAGTCGATACTTCATTACCACAAAGCATAAGAGATACTTGTCTAAAATAAACCCTCAAACATTTCTTTTGGCCTCAATATCCTATCTTCCATAAACCCTTAGCCACGTTAAAATCCTAAACAAGTCCATCCAACCATGAGGCACATCAATTACTCACCAAATCATTTGTCCCATCAATCATCAAACACCTCTTTGAGCCCAATTATCCCTTCCTTCATAAATCATTAACCACCGGCCACATTACAACCCTCTAGAGGATTGCTTTTGTTTTCTCAAAGTTTTAATTTTAGGACAAGTAAGTTTATTTATTTATAATATGTCTGCTCAAAAAAAATATATATCTCAAAAAAAACTCAATAGAAAAGAAAAATGAAAAGGCTTGCACCACAAGATTCATTCAAGTTACAGTTATACTAAGATAAGGTCTAGTGATCACCAAGTGTAGTTTTCAACATAGCAAACTCAAGACTATTGTAGAACTGAGAGCCATTCTAAAGATAACCAAAAGTTTATACTAGGATCGCCATCTAGATCCTAAAGCTGGGCATCCCTTTCACCATCGATTCCATTTGAACTGGGGAAATTTGTACAGCTGTCCATCCCATACCACACCCACTTTATAGCCATACTCTGTGCAAACTCCAAAACCCATAACCCTAACTCTATCATATTTCACAACCATTTGAAATCCCATTACCAAGTGAGGCAATCCCTGTAAACAATAGCAACAACAAGTGTATCATGAATGTAACAAATACCTCTCGATTTCATTTGCATCTTTCAACTCGCCAAAGGCAAAGACTCTTCCATCGACCTCTCCTTCTTTGGTTTAGTGCATTTGGAACTAAAGGACCAGCTTCACCACAATTGAAACACACCGCTTCTTTCATGATCACAATCGATGCCATGTGACCATCCTTCCCACAACTGAAACATACTCTACCCCGCCTTGCACTCAAAACTCTCGTGGACCCTACTGGCCACACTTGAAACACACAATATCAAGAGGAGCATCTCCCCCACTTGGCTTTTTGCCCTCGAAGCAGACTCCTCTTGCCCTCAAAGAGACTCCACTACCACCAAAGATACCCATACCACCTAGATATTTCTCAGATTCCCCATCGCCAGACACCTCATATGGCTTACCCCCGCTTTGGAACTTACCCTCCGGTCTCTCATAGATCCTACAGCAGTCAACCAAATCAGAGAACACCCTGATTTTCTGATACCCAATGGCTTGCTTGATATCAGCTCTCAACCCATTCTCAAATTTGATGCACTTTGAGAATTCAGCACCAGCCTCCGCATAATGTGGATAGAACTTAGCCAGCCCGTGAACTTAGCAAAGATACTTGTGATACCATACTACCCTCGCTCAACTCAAGAAACTCCACTTTTCTTCCTTCTCGACATCCTCCTAAAAATACTTCTCAAGAATTCCTCTGAACACAAACCAAGTAACCTCCCTCATGCGCAGCTCCCTAACCTCTCACCGGTCTCCAACCACCGGGCCATCGCCTCCTCACTAGAGTGTGCGTATTTCATACCGACTTTTCTCGCTCATCATCAGAAAGCCAATCACCCGTAAGATTCTCTCAATCTCCTTCACCAAGCCAAAGCACTATCCGGGTTGTACCTCCCTTGAAGGTGTGTGGAGGGTTCTCCTCTCGAATGTAGCCGCACTACGAAGTCTCAATATTCTCACGAGTCCCCATAACTTGCGCTATGGCTTGCAAAGCCTCAAGAAGAGCAACATCAACTCTTCTCCGGCCATATCAACTCAGCATCGCAAAGAAAAAACAACCATTCGTAACTAATTTAAGAAACCAAATTGTCATACACACATGACATGCATGCACACACTTGGGCCGACAGACCGAACTTTTGCTCCGATACCACTAATGTAACACCCCATTTCTACTCACAATTTAAATCAAAATCGTGAGTATAAAAATTTATTTTTCAAATGGAATGCTACACTTATCTCTTAAAAATACTCAAACAACCAGCTTCAAATTTCATAGATATAAATCAATACGTAATACCATAAAACACGCGGAATATAATCTCATATCACGCAAAATGAAATAAAACTACATCTCGTAAGAGTATTCAATAATTTCAACAATACATAGTATATCAAATATAAAAGCTCAACAAATGAGCAAAACAAAACAACTAAAATCTAAATCCCATCCCCTGTGTGTCAATGCGTGATCGAGCGCACTTCGACTCTGGGAATAGTGAAGGTAGCAAGCCCTCACTCATGACTACCGTGGGTAAACAACAACAGAAGTGAAGTAGTCAACTATATAATAGAAACTATAATAAGCAAAGATATAAGGTTTATAGGAGTCAATCAATCACAACCATCACATTTAGTTCAATATCATTTATGAGATTGATGCAATGTAATGCGTAGATGCATGTGGTACCATCCCCCTCATGGCCTCATCATCACTCATTATACGTCGCGACCGCAAATAAATAAAAACACCGCACCGCATAATTTCACACAATATATCGTCGCGATCGCAGTGAATGTATGCATGTGACTCATGAACACACACATCATCAATTTCATTTATACACCAAGACCAAACTCCTTCATATCATTGTCATTTTTAGTTTTATGCATCATTCGCACTCAACTCTCATCTCATGGTCAATTTCACTATTAGCCCTCATGGTCCATGCCCCATGGCATCATCATTATTGCATTATTCACTAGCTCATCACAAACCACGCTCAAGGACTAATCACAACTAGAGGACCAAACCTCACTCAGCCGACCTAAAACACCTCAGAGGACCAATTCCACACTTAGTGGACCAAGTTAATACCTTTTGGACCAAATCTGCACCTAGTGGACCAAAACTACACCCTTAGGACTAAACTATCACCTAGGGACCAAACTCACTACCTAGGGACCAAAACAAAGACACACTTAGACACAGGCAAAGACTAGGCGCCTATTTTTCCCACAAATCGGGCGCCTCAGGTAAACACAAAGACTAGCGCTAAAAATCTCAAAGAATCTGGCGCTCGTGGCAACACTGCCCATCGGGCGCCACTTTTCTAGCAACTGGGCGCTGGGCAAAGACATGGGTTTTAGACACAAATCTAAGATACAAACCGAGACCTGGGCCTCGCATATGGGTAAAGCATGCCTAGCGCCTGGCAAGATTTTCGCGCCTGTTTAGACACAGAGCAAAGAATATTGTGCGCAACAGGCAGCATTTGGCGCCGCAGGCCGCGCCACATGCACCACACACACGCAACACACATTTCGGGCGCTTACCTTAGGCGCCATGGGCAGCCAAAATGGCGCTCATCACATAGACACCCACACACACACCCACCTAGCGCCACAACAGCGCCACAGTGGCGCCTATTTGGCGCTCAGACTTGCACAAAGACACCTGCATACAACACGCACATCTGGCGCCTCGGGCAAGATTTCGCGCTCACATCGCACACACGCACACAAAGACGCAAACAAGGCATCTGGCGCCATTTTCCCAAAGAATTTGGCGCCAGCAAGTGACATTCTCTGCACAAAACACAACCAACACATGAACAAAGGCATGTGGCGCCATTTTCCCAAAGAATTTGGCGCTTCGGCAAAGAACACACCCGCACACACTCATCAAGCATAGACATTGTGGCGCCATTTTCTAGCACATTGGCGCCTATACCTCAAAAATCCCCAATTCCCAAATTCTTTCAATTCCAATCATCATATACCACTCAAATACACTTTATAATCATACCAACATATTCAATTTCACGTCAGAACACTCAATCATGCATCAAAACGAAAATCAACCTAACAAAACCCTAACACTAGCCTAGAAATCGATTTCATGCTCAATTCACTTCAATCCATCAAAATCAAACATACAACAATCAAATTCAATATCAATTAACAACATTAGAGACCCTATACTCTACATACACCTCTATTATACTCTCTATTATAGAGTGAGACTCCCTTACCTTAAATTAAACCGTAGAAAGTATCTTTCTCCGAGTCACGCAGTAAACCACAAAGAACAAGAGCTCCTTTCTTTCCTTCTTGCTTGGTGCAAGCTTCCTCTCTCTCTTTCTCTTCTCTCTCGCGCTGCTTTTCTCTTCTCCTTTCTTTCTCTCCTTCGCTTTCTTTCTTTCTTTTGGTGAATGGTGCGACCTGCACCAACCCTAGGAGCCTAAGTCACTGGGCTTGGGTTCCCGGGACAATATTAGCAAATTCCTGTATTTCCAATACCACTCTTCATTTTAATAAAATACTATATTATAAAATACTATATTATAACTTAATATAATTAAATAGTAGTAACACTTTTTTAAATAATTTAATCAATTACTCAATTAAATCATTTAGGTGTTACATTACTCTCATTGAACCACAACTATTCTTTTTATAGTTTCTACCATTTTGAAGTTAGTGAACAGATTTATTTTGAGTTCTATTAGTCAGAATCAACTAATATTATAGGTGTGTCAATGTTAATTTATATATATATATATATATATATATCATACGTAAATGCCTTTTTTCTTGCCGCAGAGTTTATTTGTGTTATTTTTTCTTTTTTTAGTTTAGAAGTTTTGTTTGATTGTTTTTGATTCCTCACCACGCTTTTTTTTTTTTATTCTTAAAATCCTCTTTGCTTTGATGATTTCTTGTGAGGTTGAAGTTGAAGGGTGTTGCAAATTCATTTGTTTTGGGAAATTGAATGAAATGTGGAAGAGGGTTCTATAAAAATTTCTAATGCTATAGATTTCAATTGTTTTTCATGCAATTTGATCGCGTTTCGACCAATGAAGTGTTGAAGCGTTTGTTGTTTCGCCGATGGGTCGGTCGTTGAAGGAGTTGGAAAGGACCTGGTCCCCGCTTCACGCTAAGCTGTTGAGCACCTCGTGGTACCGCAAAGACACCGACGACGATCTAGTGAGAGGTCGCCGCAGATATAGCACAAGGTTAGAGAACGCACTGGCGCCATATGCGAATGGCGGTATATACCGCGAGGTCCGACTGCTTTGGCAGATTTTCGGCCGGCAGAATTGCGCGCCAAGCAGCCGCGGTTCGGGGCCGACGAGACGGGCCGGGCCGCAGTCCAATTGGCCGCTGGCGCCCTCGATTTGCCGATACACCCAGAACAAGCTGGCCCCAAGCTTAGGTCGCTAAGAGCGGGCCGAGGCTTGAATTGATGCCCCAGGAGTGAAGGTTATTTGGTGAAACGACGCCGCCGCTTTTTGATAGAGCGGGTGTCGATCGCCACAACCATCGGCCGCAGGCCGACACGATTTGGGCTTGGTCTTCACCGACATTCCGCATATGACGCTTGGTGTTTCCGAGGTCGTCTCGAGACAACCATTGCGTGAGAAGGTGAAACGCTGCGACGCTCGCCCCCTGGCCCCTTCGCGCCATGAGTCCGCATTTATAAATAGCCCTTCACCGAAGTTCATTTTCACACTTCCAAGAATCGCTCGCCAATGACCGACTTGTCCACCGCCGACTTGCATTCATAGTCAAGTTGTTTACTAGCGACTCGATCCACCACATCCGTTGCTCAAGGTATGGATCGATCTTTACTTTTTACTTTCAACTTGAGTCTTTTTCTTTTGAAAGTATTTCGATTTTTTCCACGCCGATAGGGGGTGTCGTCGAGGGATGGCCAAATCGCCTCTTTCATGAGTGTTCTCGCGCCGATCGACCGACTGCTCCTCTATCACGTGTGTTTTTGCATGCCACTTGACGAACCGACCGCCCTCGTATTCCCTAAAACCACCGCAATCCTTTGCTACACATATGTCGAGGTCGGCGAGCCCAATCCCCACGAAAGTGAGTCTAAGTCGCCTTCGCGACAAAGGTTCTAGTTTCTTCGCAGCGCCGAGCAAGACGAGCTCGAAGTTCTCGCTTCTTCCGGCCGAGGATCGCCACCAAAGAGCCCTCGGTTCTGTGTCCGGCCCATTCTGAGGAGCGGCCAGAACACTCCACCGCCAGAGGACATTGTTTCTCGAGCGGAGGAGGGGAAGAAGATGTCGGCGTGATTATCATTGATGATGATGATGAAGCGCAGAAGAGTGCGCCCCCTGGGCCGCGACGCAGAGACGGGTGGAGGCCGGCGCGCCGAAATAAGAAGTCCACGGAAGAGTGGTTCACCCGGCCGTGAGCTCCGTCCGAGGTAAACATCGAGGATCGAACGGGCGGTCGGCCGGGTTCGCAGATGTAGCCCGAGATGTATCTCGACATGTCTTGGGTATTTAAACTCTTCGCCTCTCATAGAGCATTATTACCGCCGCCACGCTGCTTTGCCCGACCGCGGAGCCGAGTCGACGATTCACCTGGCCTGAGGGTGAGAGGCATGAAGGACTCGCCAAGATATTGCAACTTATTCTCCCAACTTCAAGTTCACGATGTATCGCCGTGTTCGAGAGGATGAATATCACCCTCCTTTTATCGAATTTCAACGCGGACGCCTCGCTGGCCACATCTGGTCGCCTTCTCAACTCCATCCTAACGCATGGGCGCTCTTCAAAACTTTCAAGTCCTCTCTTGACTGCTCGGGTCGGCAAGTGTTTCGATCATGCTATTTCTTTACTCTTTTTGAGCCGAAATGCTCAGCGGAGAAGGCTAACAAGGAGAAGAGGGAGCAGGTCTCCTTTAAGATGCGTAAGACTCATCACCGCTTCTTCAAAGCATATCAAGAACTTTGGGAGCGGCCCGAGAAGTCAAGATTTTTGGATCGCTCCCACCGAGGAGGCCGGTAAGGTCAGACGAGGTCCAACCGGACGGAATGCTTGGCCCCCTTACTTCCCATCACGTGGAACGAGGCTCACTCTCGCAGCGCCCGGGATTACATTTACACCGCCAAGGACTTGGGCGAGGCCGACTGAATCTCGGAAATGATCAAGTCGCATGAAAGCATGATGCGCCTCTGCACCCCAAAGGCGACATACCTTGTCGCCCCTTTGTCTTGCTCGAGGGCCGAACCGGAGGCCAAATCGTTTGCTTTTGAACTTTTCCTTTACATTTTTGTCGTTAAACTTTTCTTCTAACTCATAACTCGTTATTTTGCAGTAAAGAATGGCCGCAAGAGCCGGGAGGTGCTCGAGCCGGGCTTTGAAGCCCGCCCATTCCAGGTGGCCAAGAGATATGACTGATCTCGCCGTGGATGTTCCCGAGTCGCCCTCCAAGGTGCCCCACTCCCAAGGGCCAAAAGAAAGCCACCGCTTCTGGCCGCCTCTCGTGATCGACGATCGCTTCCGCCAAGCGATAAGGCTCGGATGATCGAACATGGATTCCGCCAAGGTCGACTCTCCCTATTCTCTCGCCGAGGGTTTAGGACAGGTCGAGCTCGAAAGTGGTTCAGAAGAAGCCGATGGAGGTCTGCAGGCTTTTCCGCTGGGGGATAGATAAGATCATGACCGAGCTAGCCAAGCCGAAGGTACTTTACTTTTTCAGTCCGTTATTTCTTTTTATCTTAGATCGACCGACTAATACCGGACGATCTCGCTTGCATAGGCTCGTGGCCGCTAAGGCGCGCTTTGATCGAGGCGCAGTGAAGTACGCACAAGTTTGTCAAGGCCAAGAAAGACACTCTTCACGGGCGAGGAGGACCGCCAAACTCGCCAAGAGGAATAAGGAGCTCTGTGGGCAAGTGACAAGTCTCAAGAACGACGTTGAAGCTTTCGAGAAGGATAAGGCCACCGAGGCCGAGAATGCCGAGCCGGGCGAAAGTTCAACCGGGTAGCCCAGTGCCGGTAGGGAGGCAGCCGATCGAGCAGCTTCTACAACGCCTCGGCAAAGCGGCGTTGAATCCGCACTTGAGCATCAATTTTGATGAGAAGATGGTAAATCCCGCCATTACGCTAAGTGAGAACAAGATCATGCCGCTCGAGCAAAAAGATGAACATGGAAATGTTGTTCGCCCGCCACAATCCTTTCTCTCTGGCTCAAGCCCGCCTCGCGAGCGGTGTTTATCTTGTAATTGTTTAACTTGCCTTCGGCACAACAATTTTTCCCGCTCGTGCGCTTTTCACTAGTGGGTGCTCTGGCCACGGTGTCAATTAGTGGGTGCTCTGGCCGTGCGCTTTCAATTAGTGGGTGCTCTACCGCCCAATGATTGGGGAAACAAATGCATTTCATGGTCGGTCCCAACCCCTATAATAACAAAAGAATTATTGAAGTAACACAGATGTTTGTCCGATCCCCTGGCCAAACTTGTTGAGATTTGGCGCTTCGCATGAGATCTCTCGGAATTTTGTAACGCCTCGATCTCCTCGAGAACGGGCCGCGGCTCGCTCAACGCCGCTCAACCCGGCGGTTGCATTGCGAGGCATGCCTCGCTGTCTCAAGCATTCCATAGAATCCTCCGCACGGGCCTTGGTGGAAGTCGAGGAGGCCTTTCGGGTCGCTCGCTCGCCTCTTCTGGCCGATGCGCAAACGCCCCCGATTCTTCCATCTCTCGTAATCTTCCAGCCTCTTCTCGAGAATCCAAAGACCGCCGCGACCGCCGCGGAACCGGACGCACTCATCGAGGAGTACTCGCGGGCGAAGCGCCTTGAACGGCGCTTCACGCACGCTCGCCGCCGGGGCGATCCAGGCGCCCCGCCGCCTTGCCGAGAACGATGAGTAGTGTTTCTCTCGCGCAGAAATGCTCCTTCGAGGAGGGGGAGCAAAGTGTCTTCGCGCCGGCCGGTGGCGCAGCGTATGTTCTCTCGCTCCGCACGCACGCGCGCCCGAATTGACCCTCTTTCATACCGAGACGAGCCGCTCTCTCGTCGCGATCACTGATTTTTGCTTTGCAGATCTCGCAAAACGGCTTGAGTGACATGGTCCCAGAGGTTCTCAATGCCCGCTTCAATCACCGCGCGCAAGTCTCCGTGAACGGGCGGATGAATCTCGTTGGGAGATGTGTCCGCGATCGCTGTGCACCAAGGCGTTTTGCCGTGGAAGTCCTCGAGATTCGTGGATCGTGACGCGCCACGCCCGGTTCGCCGGGCTGATTTCGCCCGAGGGATTGAGTCGAGAAGCGCCCGCCTCGGGCCTGGCGCGTGGAGCCATGAATGAGGTAGGATAGCGCACGCCTCCCATCGCGGGTCGCCAATTGATCGTGCCTTGACCAATGAAGTTGTCGAAGTGTTTGTTGTTTCGCCGACTGACGGGCCGGCCGTTGGAAGGAGTGAAAGGACCGGCCCCGCTTCACGCTGAGCACCTCGGTGGTACCGCAAAGACACTCCGACGATCTAGTGAGAGGTCGCCGCGTATAGCACAAGGTTAGAGAACGCACTGATGCCATATGCGAATGGCGATATATACCGCGAGGTCCGACCGCTTTGGCGAGATTTTCACGGGCGAGAATTGCGCCCAAGCAGCCGTGGTTCGGGGCCGACGAGACGGGCCGGGCCGCAGTCCAATTGTCGCTGGCGCCCTCGATTTATCGATACACCAGAACACAATTAAATGTGAGCGAAGTTCATGGGTTTTTGTTACTTTGAGAGGTGTTTATATATATATATATATATATATATATATATATATATATATATATATATATATATATATATATATGGGTTTCTTGATACTTTGAGTGTGGTATACATGGGTTTTAGTTATTCAATGAACAAAACTCGCATCGCCTTCATAAAGTACACTAGAGGTAGTATAAATTATCTAGAATGAGAAGTGAAATTGAAATGAAAATATGGAGAAAATTAAAATAGATTGTTTATCCTTTTTAAATTTATTTTATTGTTTTAAATTTAAACTTATTTAGAGAAGGAAATAATTGTGAAGAATTATTTGATTTTGGAGAAGGTACAAAATGACTAATGAACCTGTGATGTTTTATTTGTGCAAACTATTGAATTAAACATAAAGAAGATGTATGAAAATCAAAGGAAAATAATGGGAGCATGAATGAGAGAAGAAGGGCATTCTCTTCTCCTCCATTACCTCCTTCACGTCCTACTCCACACAAGTAGGATAATTTATTTATCGACTATATTTGGTTGACTAGTTGACTTTAGCATCCGGTCCATCCGACGCCAATTAATTTGTCGACTATATTGCGCCTACCACCGACACTACCTATTTTGTTGACTATGATTCGTTGACTATTGTAGCGCCGGGCTAATATTTCCGAGACACTAAATTTAACTTCAACATTTTATACTCGACATGTGGCCGCGCTTAATCCGACGCTTAAAATAGAGTAGGCGCCCACTTTTGGCCCGTTAGCGTGGGCTTTGGCCGACGCTAAAAACTTTTTTTCTAGTAAAGGAATAAAGTAGAACATCCGCTGGCTCTGCATTTATACTTTTCAAATGATGAAATTATCGCTATCGACGCATTTCTCTTCTAATCAATGCGTACGAAATGCCTTAATTACACAATCTATATGGTTTCTTTGGTGATGCCGATGCTTCAAACTCTAATATGCTTGAAGTAACTATCACCACTACAATGCATTAAGGATTTGCAGCCGCTTTTTTGGGCATTGTAGCGCTTTAAAACGCTAGAAAAGTCGGGCGCTACGATGTGTACCCCATGAGTAGCGCCGACAAATTGAATAATCAAATTGTCGCCACTTTATGCCCGCTATACCCCAATTTTGTCCTGGCTTTAGGTCAAAACCCTAATTTTCCCCAAAAATAAATAAATAAAAAGAAATAGCATCATGCATTGTATTTAGGTCCTAAAAGTCATTCCAAAGTTTCTAAAATCATTTTTAAAGTTGAAATGCACTTTTTGGACAAGTTAGATTTTTTAGGTAAGTGGGCATTTTGGTCATTTTACGCAACAGATAATTTTTCTCACAAAAGTATGCACACACCAAAAGTATATTTTTCTCTTATCCAAGAGAATTTTTGTACAATTTTTAGAGAGAATATCCTAGCCTAAAATAATTAAAATGCACTTTTCCTATTTTTATTGCATAAAAATATTAAAAGACCATTTAATATTTCCCAAATTATTAAATGACAATTGTGGTTGTCTAAAAATAATTAGGAGACTATTTTATGGTGCCCAAAAACATGTTACATATTTCCAATAGGTGCACTTCTATTTTACATGCCCAAAAATTTAAATTTCAAAACCAAAATGGGAAGTGTCCTCAATAAGACAAAACACCAAAAACCATCATTTTATTTTTCCCTCACATTTCAGCATATTATGCGCCACATACCCCCTCTCCCTCCTTCTAGAAGTTTCTACACACTTCATTTCTTATTCACTAAGATTTGATTTATTCCTATCCTTAACTTTGCCCTCTTTTGGTAAATTACCTCACTCACTTACACTAATGCTTCCACCCAAAAATGCAAACTTACTTCTTTGGTAACATCCCATCACAAAAATACCCCTAACCCTATTTCATGAGACACTCCTTTCCCAAAATAAATAAAAGTTTATTTCCTTTTTCTTTTTTTTTTTTTCCTATGGCTTGCCCCCACTCTCTCACACACTCACCTTCCTTGTGTTTTCTAAATACCCCTAATCCATGTGATGATTCATCCCAACCTCCATTTAATTTTAAGACTCAATCCTAGAG
The DNA here is from genome assembly GCA_020916435.1 of Oxytropis ochrocephala. Taxonomy (NCBI): domain Eukaryota; kingdom Viridiplantae; phylum Streptophyta; class Magnoliopsida; order Fabales; family Fabaceae; genus Oxytropis; species Oxytropis ochrocephala. The sequence goes on from JAJHUT010000065.1 coordinate 27,510, forward strand.
GCTCATCAAAAACAAAAGACAATGATACCCCAAAACCTCAAAAAAATCTATAAATACCTCTTCCTTTTCACCCATGAAGGACTTTTTGCCTTTCATTCCCTTCAAAAACACAAAAACAATTCTCCTCTCTCTCTCTCTCTCTCTTCAAGGCCAAGCCATTCTCCTCCTCCTCTCATCCATTTCTTTCAATCTCTTCTTTTTTCTCTTAGAAATAAGGTAAAACCCTTGATCCCTTTGCATCACCTTCAAGCATTATACATTAGAACCTATTTTTTCTCCTCATCTTGCATTTTCTTCATCATTTAGCACATCTATCATATTCATTTTTCATAATGTAGCTTGTTGTTGTTGGTGGGTGAGATTTGGTATCTCACCCTTAATAAATGGTTTTATGTTGCTTTATGTTAATTTTGTTGTCATTTTACTAAACAAAAAATAGGCTCAAGTTAATTTTATGTTTCTTCATTATGAGTATTTTATTTTAGTAGTAATGTTGTTCTTGTTTAGTTGTTGATGATCTAGTCATATGATCTATCACTAGTGCTTAAGGCACTTTGATTTGAGTGATGGAGATGACTAGAAAGGATTCAAGTTCATTTCATAGCTTAACCTTATGTTCATTTCGCATACTCCAAAATAAATTAGGTTTTGCTTGATTTTCAATTTGTTTTGTTGATGATCTTGCAAAAGGATTCACCACTAAGTACTTGGTACTTTTGATTTAAAGTGGTGAAGATTGCAAGAAAGGATTCAAGTTTATTTTCATAGTTTAATATCATGCACATTTCGTACTTTTGATATTGTAAATAAATTAGTTTATTTTTGCTTGATTTTTAATTTGTTTTGTTGATGATCTTTGATGAAAAGGATTCACCACTAAGTACTTGGTACTTTTGATTTAAAGTGGTGAAGATTGCAAGAAAGGATTCAAGTTCATTTTAGAGTTTAACACCATGTTCATTTCAGATATGCTTTAATAAATTAGGTTTCCTTTGGTTTTGATATGTTTCTTGGTTTAGTTATTGATGATCTTTGTAAAAGGATTCACCACTAAGTACTTAGTACTTTTAATTTAAAGTGGTGAAGATTGTAAGAAAGGATTCAAATTTATTTCATAATTTGATGTCATGTTCATTTCAGATTGTGTGCAATAAATTAGGTTTAGTTTGATTTTTGATGATCTTGCAAGAGGATTCCCACTAAGTACCTAGTACTTTTGATTTAAAGTGGTGAAGATTGCAAGAAAGGATTCAAGTCTATCTCATAGTTTAAATGTTTAATGTTCTTGTAATTTAATTATGTTGTTGTTGGTTGATGATCTTGCCAAATGATTCCCTACAAAGTGTTTAGAGTATTCAATCCAAAGTGATGAAGATGGCTAGAAAGGATTCATTAGATTTAATTTTGTACAAGTTGTCTTTTCACCCTTTACTTTATCTCTTAATAATTCTTGTAAGATAGTCATAGATTTTTGCTTAATACTCAAAGTTTTCCTTGCATGTTTAGTCTTGGCCATGGGCCTATTTTCATTGAATAATATCTTCCATTGTTTGATCTATAATTAGGGTTTGATTAGGTTGGTGCCACTATGTGTGCCTTTAGGTTAAAGTTTAGGTTTGAGGTTTAGGTTGCTAGATTGTTTTTTAGGTTGAATAAATACATGCTTTGCTTGGGACTTATTTTGCAATTTCACATGTCAGCTTAGATTCCTATATCATGATACTCTTGTGTATTAATTGTTATTTGCTTGTGAATTTGCAATTGTTGCGCTTTGGTTTAGAATAAAAAGGATTTGCAAATGTTCTACTTTCTTTCAAAGCCCCAAGTCAAATGTTTTCAAATAAAAACTAAGGCTCTTTTCATAAATAAAATCATTAACCATCACTCAAGCTTCGCTTGTTTGATCGCTGATGATGGAGTTACTAGTGGTAGTCACTCAAGCCATTGCTTGTTTGACTATCATGAAAGCTCCCACACATTAATAAAACAACAAAACCCAATTCAAATTTCCAAAATAATGTGAGTCATTAGTGGTAATGATCACTAAGACTCATCCTTTTTCAAAACAATTTCAAAAATATAATAAAACGCTATGACTAGTAATCACTTGAGTAATTGCTCGATTGATTATCGCTCCAACACTTTTCTTTCAAGCTAGTAGTGAACGCCACTGGTCAAGCTTGTTTGGTATTCATGAACGCTGAGTCATATTTCAAAAACCAAAAGATAAGATAAAGATAAAACACAGATTTTCAAAACAAAGAATTAAGAACTACGAGCTTTGATCCTCACCAATGAGGGTACGTAGGACCGGTCATATCCCGCCAAGCTCACTTTCAAAAAATCAAAACAAAGAATTAAGAACTACGTGAGCTTTGATCCTCACCAATGAGGGTACGAGGACCGGTCATATCCCGCCAAGCTCGCTTTCAAAAATCAAAACAAAGAATTAAGAACTACGTAGCTTTGATCCTCGCCAATGAGGGTACGTAGGACCGGTCATATCCCGCCAAGCTCATTTTCAAAAACCTTAGTTTAGTCTCGCTTTTCAAAAATCTCAAAAGGCTCCTTTCTCCCTTGTCTTCTATAAAACTTTTTCAAATAAAAAGGAAAATAAAAGAAGTAGAACAAAAATTATCTCAAATCAAACAATCTAAACCACACATCGAATTAATGGTTCCTTTCTAGAGAAAGGAGGTGGGGTGCTAACACCTTTCCCACACCTAACCGAATTCTCAACCCACATTTCTGCTTTAAAGACCACCCGCTTTTCGTAAAAAGACATTTTTCTAATGTTTTGGTCTAAAAACTAAAATATTAGTGGCGGCTTCACAATTTTCACGTTGTACAATCGAGAAATCCCAAACCAGATTTTTCGGGGCGCAACAACCGGGCGATTTCATCTGGGACATAAAAAAAAAAACTTTTTTTTAAGAGGGTCAAGTTTCAATTAATCCGATGTGTGGTTCAAAATGTTTGATTTGAGATTAGTTTTTGCTTTACTTCTTCATTTCCTTACTTTTTTCTTTTTATATGCTATGCATCTCCCCAATTCTATCCCCTTTCTCTCGCTCTCCCTTTCGAGGTAAGCTTTATATGGTTGTTGATGACACCTTAGGTTAGTTCATTTGTTTTGAAGTGATAAAACCTAGGTAGACGATATATTATTGTTTGCTTCGCTTGACTGGTCCGGCTTTTTCTTTGCAGTGGGGAGGGTAGTTTTTAGAAAAGTATGTCCTCAATCACACACTTTCACACTCATCGCTTATATGTTATGAGTGGCTCCTATACCCTGATCCAACAAAACCTAGGAGAGTGGAGACGATTAGTGATCTGGCCATTCGAGACTCGTCTGTCTCGATACTCATGAAAGTCTCAACCAGAGTACGCTTTCTCATGACGCTCACACTGGTAGTTCTCACATTTGTGGATGTCGCCATGAGGATTCTATAGCTCGTAGCCATTGTGAGGGTGTGAATTAGAACTACATAGAAGGAACCTTTGAAGTCGCCTCTAGAACTTAGGATTCCCACCGTGTAGGACACGAGGACATACAAATTGTGTGTTGCATTGTAGTTTAGACATGTCTTTCCTAAAAAGAAAATTTTCAAAAAAAAAGAAGAAAAGAAAGTGGTCGCTATTATAGCCTTTCCTTTTGTCGTCCGCACAAAGCCACATATGACCCACTTTTCAAAAAAAAAAAAAGAAGAAAGAGTTATCTCGTAGCTTTTCCCCATCCGGCCTATATGAGGCAAATGTACTCATCCGTGATTTTCAAAAAAAAAAAAAAAAAGTGGAAAACTCTCGAGTTATTGCAAATAAAGTTTTTTCTAACCTTGCATTTGCATAAAGCATCATTGTCATTGGCATACATCATCGCATTGCATAAATTTAAGTTTCGCAACTCACGATTCATAGTACATCTCATTTGCATTTGCTTGTCGAGACCACCAAATAATGCACCATCTTGTCATGTGTATCAAATGGAATCAAGTAGCAAAGCTTCACTTACTCCTCGCCTCCGATTGTGAAGAAAGTGGATGTTGGTAGTTTCGAAGCGTGTGCAAACTTCTCATGGGTCCAATTGAAAGAGATGCTTTCGACTTAGCATATGGAAATATCCGCAAGCTCTCGCAGCTTAAATGTCCAAGAAGAGGCTCTGTGGGCTTTAAGCCAATTCTATGATTCCGATACGAGGTGCTTCTTCTTCAAAAATTTCCAACCTATCACCCACACTAGAAGAGTACGAGCGCTTTTTGGGATTCTCCCTGCCTCGTGCAAGGCCCTATCAATTGTGGGCCGCATGACATCCGGCGAGAGGTTAGCAACATTGTTGAGGATTGGTAAGACCAGCTTGAAGTTACAGTAAATCAAAAGAAATGGTGTAGCCGGTATCCACAAGAATACTTTGAAGACCTAATGCAATCTTATGCTCTAGCCAAGAATCGGGGTCCGCTCTGCTGGTATTAGCTCTACCATATTTTGGGGTCGCCCTTTTTCCTCAAATAGAGAAATATATTGATGAAGATGCCATTGGAGCCTTCTTAGCCTTCAAAGATGCCAAAAGCCCTGGCTAATCCCGTGGCTCGCCATTCTTGCCAATACATATCATGCTTTCACCCCACATACCGGCCTCCGACAAAGAAGATATGCCTCTCTCGCCCATGTCCTCTATGCTTGGCTTATTCTTCATGTGGTCCATAACCGCTCAGACGCCAAAGAGTTAATTTCTATGCTCTAAGTCGTGAGGTGAAGGCCGTAACTACTTCGTAATGGTTCGAGTTTCGCAAAACCTTAACGACTTCCAAAACTACCGTACACCGCCGCATGTTGGAGTTGACAGACTCTACGTGTTGTTTAGTTGTGGAAGCTTCCGTAACGCACTCTCATGGGGACTCAAGGGTGCATCAACTATAACCCTTCCCTAACTCTAAGGCAACTAGGTTACCCAATGAAGAACTCACCCTCCGACAAAGACGTCGCCTCAGATCTACCTCTATAAGCGGGATGCCTAGATGCGTGACTTGCTTCAAGAGTTCAAGCAAATATGGGAATCAGAGCAAAAAGGAAGTGAAGAATTGTCAAAAGAACTAGTGATGTCTCCTTTAACCAATGGCTTAAGGACAAGCTTTCAGAGTATGAGATCACCAAATCAAGTGGATGCTTACCCTGAGGAGGAGATTCAAGAACCTTATGTCCCTACCCATGAGGAGTTGAACGGCTAAATTCACCTTAGCAAAGGTAGAAGAGGAGAAGAAAGCCTTGCAAACCAAGTTGGAAGAGATGACTCTAGAAAAGGAAAGGTTAGAGGAAGAAAATGTTATCAAGATGATCGCTCGTGGAAGAAAGTGTCAAGCTTATTCAAAGGAGAGGAACAAAGCAAGATAGAGGCCTGTGGATTCCTCGAAAAGAGCTAGAGAAGAACCTGTATACAAACAGAAGCAAGAAAGGCGCTGAAGAAGCCCAAAAGTGGAAGACACTAGCACACCGCCAGAGCAAGAATCACACTTGGTGAGAGAGTCAATGGTCACCGAGGAACCTGAGAGGAGAAAATGATGTCTGAGGAGATCCTCAAAGAATATCAACAAGCCTTGAGTTTTGAGAGAGAAATATTTGGTGAATTAAAATGTAACCTTCATTGCTCTGGAGGAGGCCTATAAAGTGTGTTCGAGTTGAGAGTCAAGATTGGGAAGAGCGCTACTTGGAATTCGATAGGAAAATTGAGGAGCAAGATATCGTGAAAAGAGCTAAGAGAGGAAATCCAGATGTGGAAAGGCAAGTTCTCAAAGCTATCCAAGTTGGCTAGTCAAGCTATGGCAGAATTCTCAGAATCTAAGAGCAATGAGGTCGAAATGTATTTCTTCAACACCCTCCAGAGGTATATAAGTTTGTGAAGTATTGCCGGCATTGGTCATGGAGTTCAAGGAACAACTCAGAGAGCAAGAGTCAACAAGAAAAGGAAGAGAGCCAAGAGTTTAAAGCCATTTGTGTTTGAGTTGATTAAGATGTATTTCTTTATCTAAAGCATCTACTCAATATTGTATTCTCAAATATTGTATTCCTTTACTTTATTTCATTATGAACATGGTACCACCTTTTCCTTGGCAAAAGTCATAAAGCTCGTTGTCCTTGATGAATGAAGTGTTTGGTTTGTTATTTTTGATTCCTCGCCTTTCACTTTCTAAAAAGAAAAAAAAAAAAGAGAATAATAAAGAAAAGAGAAGAAAAAGAAAAAGAATAATAAAGAAAAAAAAAAGAGAAAGAAAAGAAAAGAAAGGAAGGAAAGATTGACACGCCTAGAACAAGATGAGGCATTACGTGGTTCCCGACGCCGAGCAAGCATTATGCATACATTCATACATTCATCCATGCATCTTTCTTTTTTCCGCTCTTATGTAATAAACGCCTAAAATAAATGTAAAAGCAAGTCAAAAGCGCCAACATCAGATTGACTCGCCACGTGCCCGCAGGAATGGCAATCTTAGCAGATATCGATCCACCTCACCAAGAATGGAGAATCGTAATCCTCCGCCCGCATCAATGGAAGTGGGACAAGCCCGACTGTGAGTACGTAATCGAGAGCGACAGCAGCCCCAGTGAGCTCCAAATGTAATGATCCTCAAATGAGGAATGAGATGAATGCTTTAAAAGCACGTATGAGTGAGGTGATGAGGCTCTTGTTGTCCTTGAAAGATGGGAATGATTTTCGATCGCCTGCTGGCTCGCTTTATGGCCTTCCTTCGGGGATACACTTCAAGTCAAGAAGCAAATCAGAGGTTGGTCCCGTGGTTCAAGAATCGAGAATGTGCAACGTGTCGCTGGACCTAAGGAGTAATCGCCAACCCCTGATCCAGATTCTCACCCAATTGTTATACCTCACCCCGCCTCGTAATCTCACTACGCCACCACTGCTTTTTCCGCAAACTCGTGGCTTCGTGGTCGTGCAACTCGCTTATCCCCGTGTTCGTGACTCAATGCCGCCACCGCAATATGTTGTAAGCAATTCTCCTCGTGGTTATTCCATCGAACACCAAGAAAGCAAGGAACAATTCCAAATGTTAGAAGAAAGGCTAAGGATGGTTGAAGGTTTTGGCTTCAGAGCTAGAGAGGCAAGAGATTTGTGCCTTATCCCCGATGTGGTGCTACCCCAAAGTTCAAGGTCCCCGACTTTGACAAATATAGAGGTGCTACTTGCCCAAAGAGTCATCCGACGATGTATCGCAGAAAATGTCTACTTACTCCCGGATGACAAGTCGTTAATCCATTGCTTCCGTGACAAACTTAGCTGGGCATCTCTCAACCGGTACATGAAGTTAGAGCCATCCCAAACTCCAAGGTCGGAAAGATTTAGCAGACGCTTTTCTCAAACAAAGATCAATATAATGCGATATGGCGCCAGATCGACCCACCGCAGTAACATGAGTAAGAAAGACAATGAGTCCTTCAAGGAGTATGCCCAGAGATGGAGGGCTTTGGTCAAGCGCAAGTTACACCCCTTTGCTAGACAAGGAGTTGGTTTCTATGTTCATGGAAACTTTACCGTGTTGTATTATGACCACCGATCGCAGAGTGTCTCGCCCAACTTTTCAGATCCGTAATTGTAGGAGAGAGGTTGGAAAGTGGATCGAGAAGTGGAAAGATCTCACAAGGATTTACCAAAGAATGCAAACCCCGTAAAAGCCATTCTCCAAATTTTCCCAAAAAGAAGGAAGGAGAAACCAATGCCATCACCATCAACCCACCATATCGCCCACCTAATATTCCAGCCCCCCGCTCCCATACAAACAAATTTCATCCATTCCAAAACAAAACCAAAGCAAATACCAAAAAGCCTACCAAAACAGTAACCTTTGACCCAATTCCCATGTCCTACATGCATCTTTTCAACTACCTCATCACTAACAAACTCATCAACACAAGGCCTATGAAACCCGCCCACCACCTTACTTCAAGTGGGTACAATCCTAATAGCACCTGTGGCTTTCCATGAAGGAGCAAGTGGGGCATGTGGTGGAGGATTGCAAAGCCTTCAAAATAGTGGTACAAGATTTGATAGATGCAAAAGGCATAACTTTCAAACAAGAGGATCCAAATATTACCACCAACTCCGCCGCCGGTCATCGAGGCCGCCTACCAACGCCATAGAAAGTTCTCGTGGGCGATTGGTAAAGAAAGTACACGAGATCAAGACTCTCTAAGTGTCATTTATGATGAGCTATGCCGGGCTGAGGTTGTTAACAAAGGATGTTGCCATGAAGAAGCGGTGTGTCGACTTTGTGTGTGGGAGATTTGAAAGCTTCACGATGATCCCGCAGACTTGATGGATCGATACATGGTCCGTAGGAATTCATGGTATGGGGATGAAGTATTGACTTATATTCTGCATGTTGATAGAAAGGCCGAGAAGCGCAACAAGTCCCCGCGCAGCCTCGATCCAAGAATGGTTCAAGTCGTGGCTCGACTCAACAAATATTGAAGACACGCCTTTCTCATGCAAGGAAGAAACCATTGAGGAAATAACATCATTACTTCCGCAAAGAAGGGATGCTGGGACACCCGGGAGAGCCTCTAGTGGAAAATTTGACTATTTCGTCGCATGATGCCCCGAAAGCTACCCGAATCCGTGATAGAAGATATCCAGCCTTCACTGTGGATGGGATGAGGAGGGTGAGCAATACAATCGATAGCTTCTCGCTGAGGAAGAGTTAATCAAGAAGAAGAGTGGCTCGATATGGTTTGTCGAGCATCAGCAGAGAGAAGAAGTTGGCAAACCGGAAGATCGTCGATTTCCTCGTTGTTTTCATTTCAAAGTAATGATTTTTTGTAATGCAAATCCTTTGCTCGCCAAGGCCTTAGGACATTTTCATAAGGGCATGCATGTTTCCTTTTAAGATATCATCTATCAATAAAATGTAGTTTTGAATTCTCAAATGAATAAAACTTGCTTTTCGTGGTCTTCATTTTATGCGCTCCATTCTTGCTTGTTCATTGCTTTTCTATTCCCGCAAATGCGCATCTAAAATGAATGTCTCCGGAAATAATAATGCCAATGGTTCATATGTTAACTTTGATTACCCCGCTAATCAAGCCGAGGAAGATGTCGAGGATGACCGAGACTCTCCGTAATGATGAGAATGGTCGAGCAAGAAGAAAGTGGTTATTCTACCATATGAGGAAACTATTGAGGTTGTCAATTTAGGTACGTAAAGTGAAAAGAAAGAAGTTAAGATTGGCACTTCAATGAAAAAGGGGAATATGAGAGGTCGGGTCCAACTCCCCGCGTGATTATGTTGACATCTTTGCATGGTCGTATGAGGATATGCCCTGATTAGATACTGACATAGTGGTGCATGCATTGATCACAACTAAGCTCGAATGCTCCGCTTAAAAATGGTTAAGAAGGATGAAGTTCCGAGATGTCTTTAAAGATCGAGATGAAGTGAAGAAACAGCTTTGACGCTTCCTAGCTGTAGCTAAATACCCACTGGGTTGCTAACATTGTGCCGCATCCAAAAAGGATGGGAAAGTTAGAATGTGCGCTGATTACGTAGATCCGATCGGGCCTACCCCAAAGATGACTTTCCTTTGCCTCATATTGATGTCCTAGTAGACAAAGACAAAGACAACACTCCTCGCTCTCCTTCATGGATCGTATTCGGATATAATCGATCAAAATGGCTCTCGAGGATATGGAGAAGACGACTTTCACGACCCTTCGGGGGAACGCTCGTTACAAAGTCATGCCGCTCGGCCTCAAGAATGCCTGCAGCTACATATCAAAGGGCTATGGTCACATTGTTTCATGATACGATGCACAAAGAAATAGAGGTCTATGTAGATGATATGATTGCAAAGTCCAAAACCGATGAGGAGCATATTGTTAATTCTGCGCAAGCCTTCTTCGAGCAAGCTAAGAAAGTTCAAGCTCGTGTTAAACCCGCCAAGTGCACTTTTCTGGTAAGGTCGTGAAAGCCGTTAGGGTTTATCGTCACCAAAAAGTGCGGATAGAAGTGGATCCGCATAAAGTGCGCGGTAATTCTTGAAATGCCTCGCCTCCTAGAACAGAAAGAAGTTCGGGTTTCTGGAGATTGAATTATATTTCCGTGTTTATCTTCCGCGAATCGCCACGTGTGAGCCGATTTTCAAATTGTTGTGCAAGAATCAAGAGACTAAGTGGAATGATGATCGCCAAGAAGCTTTTGAGAAGATTAAGAAATACTGCGTAATCCACCTATCTTAATGCCTCCAAAGGCACCCTGCACCTTTGATCCTATATCCGATCGTGTTAGAAAATTCAATGGGTCAGTGTGCTAGGCAACATGACTTAAACCGCAAGAAAGAGCATGCAATTTATTATCCGAGCAAAAAGTTCACCGATCGTGGAGACGAGGTACTCATTGCTAGAAAAGACTTGTTGCGCCTTAGCTCGGGCCGCCACCGCTTAAGGCAAGATATGTTAAGTCATACCACTTGGTTAGTGTCAAAGATGGATCCTATCAAGTATATCTTCGAGAAGCTCGCGCCACAGAAGAATCGCCAGATGGCGTATGCAATTGTCGAGTATGATCTTCTTTATGTCACTCAAAAGGCCATAAAAGGTAAGTATGTTAGCTTTAATACCGCACATCACCATATCGAGGATTATCAATCAATGCAAAGCAGGATTTCGTGATGAGGACATTATGGCTCGCTTTGAAGAGGAAAGTCCCCTGAGAATGAGAGATGGGAGAGTAGTGTTCGACTTTGCTTCCAACAAGCATGGGCACTGAGTCAAGCAAGTGTTGATTTCCGACAATTGTTTCATACCTACCACCACTAGACTAAGTTTCTATGTCACAAACAATATTGCAGAGTAATGAAGCATGTATTCGGGATTCAGCAAATTTCAGAGTGGAAAGTCAAAAGACTAGATGTGTACTGAGACTCAAATTTCAGTCATTCATCAAATGAATGGGGATTGGAGGCCGAGATCCTTTAGTTGGTACTCTATAGGGATTACATCGTAAAATTGGTTGAACCTTCAAGAAATCACATTTCAACATCTCGCTCGCAGAGAATCGGGCTGGTCGATGCACTAGCTACTTTGTCTTCAATGTTTAATGTCAATCGTGATAAGAACTTGACCTGCATCGTGATCCAAAGATCGGGTTTGCCAAAGACATTATCACCACTTCAGGCAAAGAAATGAAGATGAAGAGGATGATAAGCCTGGTATCATGACATCAAGCAAGACATCCGTAATGCAGAGTATCCTCCGTGGGCATCGTAAAATGATAAAAGAACACTCGTAAGGTTGTCGATTTAATTTCTTTTCGAGCTGAAGTGCTTCTACAAAAGGAACCATGATAAAGTACTTTAGGTGTGTGACAAAGGAGGAAGCAGTAAAAGATTATGAGAGAGGTGTATGAAGGCACGTCGAACTCACTCCGGCGGCATACCATGGCAAGAAAGATATTATGGTCAAGCACATCGGTTGCAGATGGAAGGGGATCGCTACGCTTTTGGTGGAGAAAGTGCCACAAATGTCGATGACGCCGATCATATTCATGTTCCACCGGCCATAAATGTCCCGACCGCTTTCGCCGCTTCTCAATGGGGCATGGATGTCATTGGTCCCATAGAGCCCAAAGCGCCAAACGGGCACCGCCATTCTAGTTGCGATTGATTACTTCACCAAATGGGTCAAGCCGCGCTCATATTCCAAAGATAACTAGCTCTGGTTACCAAGTTCAGAAGAAAGACTCGTGTGTCGCTATGGTCTCCCGTGATAAAATCATCATCACGCATAATGGTAGCAATCAATAGTAAAATGATGAAAGAGTCAGGCACGTAGTTTAAGATTAAGCACCACAATTTCCTCTCCCTACCGCCCAAAGATGAACGGGCAATGGAAGCAAACAACAAGAATATCAAGAGAATTGTGCGTAAGATGGTAGTGACCTACAAGGATCGCACTAAATGCTTCCCTTCGCTTGCATGGGTATCGATTTCAAGACGCACTTCGACCTGGGCAACCCCTTTCTCTCTCTAGTACTGTCGGGTTGCTTCTTCCCATCGAGGTCGAGATACCATCTCTCCGAGTGCTCATGGAAGCAAGTTAGAGGAGGCCGAATGGGTTCAAGCCCGCCTAGATCTGGGCTTGAATCTCATTGAAGAGAAAAGAATTGCACTCAGGTCATGGTCGGGCTGTACCAACAAAGGATGAAAACAAACATTGACAAGAAAGTTCACACAGAGAATTCAAGTGAGGAGACTGTGCTCAAAAAGATTCTCGCCAATTCAAAGTGATCCCCGTGGTAAATGGACTCCTACCTATGACTTGACCATATGTGGTAAAGAAAGCCTTTTCTCGAGGAGAGTTAATACTCACTAGCATGGACTGGTGAAGAACTCGTAAACCCACTAATCTCAGATTCACCAAGAAGTATTACGCCTAAAAAAATAAAATAAAAAGAAAAAGAGAAAGATGAGCCAAACAAGAAATAGCTCGCTAGGTTGAAAACCCGAGAGGGCGGCCTAGGCAAAAATTGAGCGACCTTGGATTGAAAACCCAAAAAGGGGCGATCCAGCAAAAATTGTGGTCGTGAAAAGTTGGACTTAAAGAGATAAAAGAGTAAGCAAATGCCTCCAAAAGCTTCGATAAAAGTGGTGATCAAAGCTATAGATATGAGCAATTGGCATCAAGTGTTCCGTAGACAAAGAACATTCATAAGATCTATCAAGGCCCATTTCTCTTGTTTTTTTTAGTTTCGTAAAAATTCCAATGTACTTCTTTTCACGGGCCGTGACATTCGCACGCCCGCTTCCATATGAATAAAAGTCCAAATTTTTCACTTTATCGCCACGCTTTTTTTCATTTCTCGCTTAAAACTACGCTTTATGGTAGATGATAAATAAATCATGGAGATGTGCATAAATCATAGCATTAAGATCATTGTAAATTTTTGAAAATGACAACAAAAAGAGACGATCTTTCAAATCCCAAGTAAACTCACAAAAATTAAATAAGAAGTTACTGATCGCTATTGGAACAGAGGATGAGCTCGCCTCTAATCAGTATCATAGATGGTTGTGATGTCACATGATACAAGTTCCGAGTTGGCTGGCCAAAGAAAAAAAAAAAAAAAAAAAAAAAAAAAAAAAAAAAAAAAACAAAAGATAATAAACAAAGTCATGCATTACTTGGAAGCGAGGGGTAGCACTCAGATTTATAGAGGAAGGTGTCGATTTTCGAGCGCTTTGATCTCAAGGCAGATCCTCGACAGCTTGAGTACTGGAAGCCGTAGTATCTCGCTATACCCCAATTTTGTCCTGGGCTTTAGGTCAAAACCCTAATTTTCCCAAAAATAAATAAATAAAAAGAAATAGCATCATGCATTGCATTTAGGGTCCTAAAAGTCATTCCAAAGTTTCTAAAATCATTTTTAAAGTTGAAATGCACTTTTGGACAAGTTAGATTTTTAGTAAGTGGGCATTTTGGTCATTTTACGCAACAGATAATTTTCTCGCCCAAAGTATGCACACACTAAAAGTATATTTTTCTCTTATCCAAGAGAATTTTTGTACAACTTTTAGAGAGAATATCCTAGCCTAAAATAATTAAAATGCACTTTTCCTATTTTTATTGCATAAAAATATTAAAAGACCATTTAATATTTCCAAATTATTAAATGACAATTTTGGTTGTCTAAAAATAATTAGGGAGACTATTTTATGGTGCCCAAAAACATGTTACATATTTCCAATAGGTGCACTTCTATTTTACATGCCCAAAAATTTAAATTTCAAAACCTAAAATGGGAAGTGTCCTCAATAAGACAAAACACCAAAAACCATCATTTTTTTTATTTTTCCCTCACATTTCAGCATATTATGCGCCACATACCCCCTCTCCCTCCTCCTTCTAGAAGTTTCTACACACTTCATTTCTTATTCACTAAGATTTGATTTATTCCTATCCTTAACTTTGCCCTCTTTGTAAATTACCTCACTCACTTACACTAATGCTTCCACCCAAAAATGCAAACTTACTTCTTTGGTAACATCCCATCACAAAAATACCCCTAACCCTATTTCATGAGACACTCCTTTCCCAAAATAAATAAAAGTTTATTTCCTTTTTTCTTTTTTTTTCCTATGGCTTGCGCCCCACTCTCTCACACACTCACCTTCACTTGTGTTTTCTAAATACCCCTAATCCATGTGATGATTCATCCCAACCTCCATTTAATTTTAAGACTCAATCCTAGAGGCTCATCAAAAACAAAAAGACAATGATACCCCAAAACCTCAAAAATCTATAAATACCTCTTCCTTTTCACCCATGAAGGACTTTTGCCTTTCATTCCCTTCAAAACACAAAAACAATTCTCCTCTCCTCTCTCTCTCTCTTCAAGGCCAAGCCATTCTCCTCCTCCTCTCATCCATTTCTTTCAATCTCTCTCTTTTTTCTCTTAGAAATAAGGTAAAACCCTTGATCCCTTTGCATCATCTTCAAGCATTATACATTAGAACCTATTTTCTTCTCCTCATCTTGCATTTTCTTCATCATTTAGCACATCTATCATATTCATTTTTCATAATGTAGCTTGTTGTTGTTGGTGGTGAGATTTGCATCTCACCCTTAATAAATGGTTTTATGATGCTTTATGTTAATTTTGTTGTCATTTTACTAAACAAAAAATAGGCTCAAGTTAATTTTATGTTTCTTCATTGTGAGTATTTTATTTTAGTAGTAATGTTGTTCTTGTTTAGTTGTTGATGATCTAGTCATATGATCTATCACTAGTGCTTAAGGCACTTTGATTTGAGTGATGGAGATGACTAGAAAGGATTCAAGTTCATTTCATAGCTTAACCTTATGTTCATTTCGTGATACTCCAAAATAAATTAGGTTTTGCTTGATTTTCAATTTGTTTTGTTGATGATCTTGCAAAAGGATTCACCACTAAGTACTTGGTACTTTTGATTTAAAGTGGTGAAGATTGCAAGAAAGGATTCAAGCTTATTTTCATAGCTTAACATCTTGCTCATTTCGCATAGGTAAATAAATTAAGTTTCATTTGATTTTTAATATGTTTCTTGGTTTAATTGTTGATGATCTTGTGCGTGGATTCACCACTAAGTACTTGGTACTTTTGATTTAAAGTGGTGAAGATTGCAAGAAAGGATTCAAGTTTATTTTCATAGTTTAATATCATGCACATTTCGTGATATTGTAAATAAATTAGGTTTTGCTTGATTTTTAATTTGTTTTGTTGATGATCTTGCAAAAGGATTCACCACTAAGTACTTGGTACTTTTGATTTAAAGTGTTGAAGATTGCAAGAAAGGATTCAAGTTCATTTTAGAGTTTAACACCATGTTCATTTCGTGATATGCTTTAATAAATTAGGTTTCATTTGGTTTTGATATGTTTCTTGGTTTAGTTATTGATGATCTTTGCAAAAGGATTCACCACTAAGTACTTAGTACTTTTAATTTAAAGTGGTGAAGATTGCAAGAAGGGATTCAAATTTATTTCATAATTTGATGTCATGTTCATTTCGCATTGTGTGCAATAAATTAGGTTTAGTTTGATTTTTGATGATCTTGCAAGAGGATTCCCACTAAGTACCTAGTACTTTTGATTTAAAGTGGTGAAGATTGCAAGAAAGGATTCAAGTCTATCTCATAGTTTAAATGTTTAATGTTCTTGTAATTTAATTATGTTGTTGTTGGTTGATGATCTTGCCAAATGATTCTACAAAGTGTTTAGAGTATTCAATCCAAAGTGATGAAGATGGCTAGAAAGGATTCATTAGATTTAATTTTGTACAAGTTGTCTTTTCACCCTTTACTTTATCTCTTAATAATTCTTGTAAGATAGTCATAGATTTTTGCTTAATACTCAAAGTTTTCCTTGCATGTTTAGTCTTGGCCATGGGCCTATTTTCATTGAATAATACCTTCCATTGTTTGATCTATAATTAGGGTTTGATTAGGTTGGTGCCACTATGTGTGCCTTTAGGTTAAAGTTTAGGTTTGAGGTTTAGGTTGCTAGATTGTTTTTTAGGTTGAATAAATACATGCTTTGCTTGGGACTTATTTTGCATTTTCACATGTTAGCTTAGATTCCTATATCATGATACTTTGTGCATTAATTGTTATTTGCTTGTGAATTTGCAATTGTTGCGCTTTTTAGTTTAGAATAAAAAGGATTTGCAAATGTTCTACTTTCTTTCAAAGCCCCAAGTCAAATGTTTTCAAATAAAAACTAAGGCTCTTTTCATAAATAAAATCATTAACCATCACAAGCTTCGCTTGTTTGATCGTTAATGATGGAGTTACTAGTGGTAGTCACTCAAGCCATTGCTTGTTTGACTATCATGAAAACTCCCACACCTTAATCAAAAGCAAATTAATAAAAACTCAAAAACAATATGAGTCATTAGTGTTAATTATCACTAATACTCATCATTTTCCAAAATAATTTCAAAAAAGATAATAAAACGCTATGACTAGTAATCACTTGAGTATTTGCTCGATTGATTATCTGCTCCAACACTTTTCTTTCAAGTTAGTAGTGAACGCCACTCGGTCAAGCTTGTTTGGTATTCATGAACGCTGAGTCATATTTCAAAAACCAAAAGATAAGATAAAGATAAAAACATGATTTTCAAAACAAAGAACTAAGAACTACGTAGCTTTGATCCTCACCAATGAGGGTACGTGAGGACCGGTCATATCCCGCCAAGCTCGCTTTCAAAACCCCCAAAACAAAGAATTAAGAACTACGTAGCTTTGATCCTCACCAATGAGGGTAACGTAGGACCTGGTCATATCCCGCCAAGCTCGCTTCAAAAATCTCAAAAAGACTCATTTCTCCCTTGTCTTCTATAAAACTCTTTCAAATAAAAAAAGGAAAAGAAAAGAAGTAGAACAAAAGTTATCTCAAATCAAACAATCTAAACCACACATCGAATTAATGGTTCCCTTTCTAGAAAGGAGGCGTGGGGTGCTAATACCTTCCCCACACCTAACCGAATTCTCAACCTACATTTTGCTTTTAAAGACCACCCGCCTTTGTAAAAAGACCTTTTCTAATGTTTTGGTCTAAAACTAAAATATTAGTGGCGCGCTTCACAATTTTCACGCCAGTACATCGAGAAATCCCAAACCGGATTTTTCGTGGCGCAAATAAGATCAATGGATGACGGGTCGCCACTGGAGTTGTATCGGGCCCGCCAAATCCTCATGGGTCCTTAACCGAGTCCGAATAGTGGGCCCCAAGTCGCGGCCAAACAGAGTGGATGTGTTCTGGCTTGAGTAGCTTTTTGATCGCGCACTTCAACTCTTGGGAGAGTCTGCTTATACTTTTAGCGTTGTTAGTAGATCTTGGATTTCAATCAATCCGTAGAGGGAAAACTCGAGGTGCTTTTCATTCTCGACCTCAAAAAGATTGACAGAGCATTTAAACTCCGAATCAAGTAAATCTTGACCGAGCATTTAAGCTCAAGTCAATTGAGTCTTCGGCGTAACATTTAAGCTCTAATCAAGAATGGGTGAAGTCGCCAGGATTTCTTTCCTTCTTGGCCCCCAATTTGAACATTTAAGTTCGCAACCGAGAAGCGCAGATGCTCGAGGAGCATGAGTCAAGTCGCTATTGGACTTCTTCCTCCCGGCCTTTGTCTCTTGACATTCAAGGCAAGTAAAAGAGAGGTTGGTTCGCGCCTCCGCCCCTTTGTCTTGACATTTAAGGCGCAGCCAAAGAGAGGCCGAAGTTACGCTAAGCCGATGATATCCGAGTCGCTGCGGACCCTGAGTGAGTACTGCGTGATCGAGCATTGAAGCTCTGAGTCAAGGAGTTTCTTCAAAAGGCTCGCCATACCGCCATCCGCCGAGGCCAACCTGTGAATGGATTCGGTGAGCAGGCGCCGCAGCGAGCTTCCGGGAGCCAATGTCGCCGCGTGTCCCCGCTTGTCAAGAAACAAGGTTATTTGAAACGGAGGTTATTTCATTCAATAGTGAATAGTTTGATGTGTTACATCTCTGCATAAATGTGTAATCAATCAGAATATATTCTAAGCTTGGCTACGCCCACGCTTCTGGAATTGGCTCTTCGAGAGCATTTTAAATCGTATGCTCCTTTACCTGGCCTCGATACCATGTGGTAGGGCCTTCCTAGTTTGGAGCTAGTTTCCGCCGCAGCGCTTCTTGTTCTCACATCGCGCTGCCTAAGGAATAGATCTCCGACGCTGAAGTCTCCGATGATAACCTTCTCGTTGTAACGACACGATATTCGCGCTTGACCTTTGCTTCGCCGCTTGGCTTCTATCTCGACCTCTTTGACTAGGTCGAGTTCTTCCTTCGTGGCATTGTCATTTTCCTCCTTGCTGAGGATACAAGTTCCTCCGTGGATTCTCCGACTTCCAAGGGTATAACGGCCTCGCTGTCGATGTTAGCTTGAAAGGTGTTTCACGCAGAAGTGGAATGCGGCGTTGTCCAGATGCCCACATGACACATGGTAGCTCGTCGTGCCAAGCCCCTTTAGCCCCTTTTCAACTTTTCTTTAGCCCTTCGAGAATCACACTGGATGCCTCTACCGACCGCTAGTCCGAGGATGTTCAACAGAGGTGAAGTGTTGTTTTATGTTCAGTTCGCCAATGATTGTTTAAATCCCTTTGTCGATTTAATTGTGTTCCATTATCGCGAATGATGATGGTCGGAATGCCAAACCCGCCAAGATGTTCTTTTTGACTTTAATTTGATGCGCTTTTTGCGCTTATTTGCACGAGTGGTTCAAATTGATCCACTTGGTGAAGTAATCGATCGCAATAATGAGATACATGACTACCAGCTAGTGGGAATAGCCCGAGTAAGTCTATTCCCATCGAGAGAAAGGCAATGGTGCATATAAGGAAGCTTAGCTCGACAGAGGGGCATTATGCACATCGGCGATCATTCGGTGTGTGTCACATTTCCGACTAAATCGGCGCAAGGCCTCAGTACTTCATTGTTAGCCGTAAGTATCCCATTGGGGGCTTTATTCGCAGAGCCCGAGCCCCTGTGTGCCAGCCCACAAATGCCTTCATGGATTGTGTGAGTACGCATCGCCTCCTTCCCTTTCACACATTTTTAAGGGGAGGAGAAACTCGTCTCAACAACTTGCCATCAACCATAGTGAAAGAGGTTGCTTCTTTGCGATGGCAAGAGCTTTCTGGCATCTGATGGTTCGAGGCCTGATTCGATGTAGCTCTGACGGGTTGTATCCACCCTTCTGCTCAATTATGGCATGGACGCTTCTGGCCATCGAGAGGAGGGGAGTGAGGTCGACACTGGCTTCGCCTGTTTTTTTGGATGATGCTTCAAGGTTACCCGCTGGTTTAACGTCGCCAACTTTGCTAAGACGCCCGCCTCGCATGCTCTGACCGAGGCACGGTTTTAGCTCGCCGCTCAATCGGGAGAGGTAGCTCCTGCATCAAAGCAAGTACAGCTTGCAAGACGTTGGTACCGAATGGACAAGGCTTGACAACCGGGTGAAGCTCATTCGCATGGACCCTTTGAACGGGACCATGTAGCCGGGAAAACTTCACACCCTTTAGCATATTGAAACAATCACCTCTATGGTCTGCCAAGAGTATCCATGCCTATGATCAACCACTTCATGATGGTTCCCCACCTATGAGAGCTACAACCCCCTCATGAACTCGAGCCATGACTAAGTAGGATTTCTTTCTTTAAGGCAATTTAATAATACCCCATTAATGGTTTTCTTGTATAGCTCACACCTACTAGGACATAATTGAGGGCTCTCTACTTGATTTTAAACTCACCCCGTAAGAAAGTGGTCTCGCAAATAATCACCCAACAACCTTATCCACGCACGGGTCGGGTCTTACCTCGCCACCAATGTGGCATCCCGCTGCATTACCTCCACCAAAGATTTCCTTGCATCTAGAGGCCTCGCTAAGCCGCATCATTTGCTTCTTGGTTCTTGTCTCGGTAAATTTCTCGATAACGACATCTAAGAAACCACTTTAACAAGTCGCGAGAAATGAGGCATGTAGTTCTCTCGCTTTAAGGTTATAACATTTGTATTCGCCAAATTGATTTGCTTAGTCACCAATAGATAGTCCCCTTTATTCCAACTTAGCGGCTTTCATTAAGGGCAAAATATCAAGCCCAACAATCAAAGCCTCATACTTGTATTGACTATTGGATGCCCGATCTTTTCTATCCTCGCATATGAATCTCCATAGTTGCCACACTGCCAGATATGACTAGCCCAAGTCTTGGCCTTTGGGTGCTAGACCCATCAAACATGAGGACCCAAAGCTTCAAACTAATGCAATTGACGAGCTCGACTGGTGGGTCATGGACCTCCACACACGATGTCGGGCAAGAAAATTGGCTGAAGGCCTATACTTTGACTACTTTTAAAGTTACATATGTTAAGGCAAATGCATTTAATTTAATGGTCCACTTTACAAGTTCATTTTTTTAGGATAAGATCAAAAAACTTTACTCATGGGAGTTATAAAGTATCCTAAAAATGATAAGACTTGTGTAGACTCGACATCCACCAAAAATTCATGACATTAGCAAGTTTTATATACCATCTAGTATTTTTTTTTCATATATTGTATTTATTGTTAAATGAAATAAAATTATCATTAAATGTACATCGGATTTATATTGTACGTCATATTTATCTATTGTATTGTACATTTGGATTTATCTAATGTAGGTCGATTTATCTATTCAGACGCTTCGGATTTATATCATTTAATTTATCTATTGTACATCGGATTTATCTATTGTAGGAAATGTGAGGGGTATTGTGGGAATATTGAAAAATGGGGATATTGTAGGAAGGGTGATTGTGGGAGTTTAAAAAAACACCCATCATTAAAACTTGAAACTCTTACGGAATAAATTCTCTCCATTGACATTATAGTCAAGTGAAATGTCAACCATTAAATAAAAAGTAAGAGAGAAAACTTTAATACATTGAAAAAGGAGAAAGAGCAATAAATTGTTTAAATTTCACACTTGACACTAAGTTAAGTCCAAGAAAATCTATTCACATTTAATATTTGTAGTTGACCCATACTTTTCTATTTTGTACCCACTTTGTTCCACTTTATAAGTCAATTCAAGCATTGATTTCATCAAATATTTTAAATTTAATCTACTATCACTCATCTCATATAAATTATCTTATCCACTAGTTCATCTATTATCCACTTACTTTTTACCAACATAAGCATAATACATAAAATATTAAAAAAGTAAAATAATTTTCCAC
Organism: Oxytropis ochrocephala; assembly: GCA_020916435.1. NCBI lineage: Eukaryota > Viridiplantae > Streptophyta > Magnoliopsida > Fabales > Fabaceae > Oxytropis > Oxytropis ochrocephala. The sequence goes on from JAJHUT010000065.1 coordinate 48,799, forward strand.
ATAAAATTGTCTTCATGAGACAATAAATAGGTTCATTTTGGTCACTTACCTACACAAATATCAATCTAAATCCAAAACCAATTGAGAAAAACCTAAGGAATAATGGCGAACCGAAAACAAACTCTTTCATTTTCTTAGCCATCCCGATTCTAATTTCTGTGTAATAAACCTCTTCACCATTTTTTTCTAGTTAAAATATGTAAGTTCAAACAATAAATCTCATTATTTGTTTTTTTTTCTTTTATTTTGTGTGAGCACAAAGGCATGCTTAATCGTAGTAGGAGGTGTTTGCTCGTGGTTGTAGGAAGATGTGATGGTAAAAGAAGTTGTGAATCCCAATGTCAATTCTTTTGATTCCCTTCTATTAAAGTGGTCGTGTTCTTTCATGAACATATGTGTCCGTTGGTTCGAGGATCATTGGCCTCCCCTCGCTCGTGCTTAGCTTCATGCGACATTCCGCTGGGATTATGTGATAAATCATGTGATGGCCTTGCCGCAATTCTAAGTGTCGCCGCTTATACCCCAATAGTGGTACTGGTAGTTGTAATGACAACTTTCATGTGTCTGTGTGCCTTTGTGCCTATAAGGGGGATTGAGTTAATCTTAATTGAAATAAATTTAATAAATAAATTGTTCCTATTTCAAACGTATTCATTTGATTGATTTTGTTCAACTCTTAATTTATCATGCATCCAAAATGAAATTACGCTGAACTCTTGCTACAATAAAAAAAGTGGAATGATGTAAAGAGAATACTAAAACTCTTATTTGATAAAAATTAATGAAAATGAACATGCATGGATCTTTAAGATTTGGATCAGCACAGTGTCACGCCTGCCCTAAAATTTCATGTGAAATTACTATAATATTTCTATTTTTTTTAAAAAAAACTTACAGATACTAAATATATACACCATGTTTGCGTGCTTGAATATGATGAGGAGACGGCCGCAGTGGTTCGTCGTGTTTCTTTCAAGCATATAAGGTCCTGTGTACGGAACTTGTTGGTGACAATTTTGTTTATTTATTTTTACAATTTTATAAATTAGAAATAGAAAAGACAAAAAGTGCCTCTATCCTGGTCAAAATAAAACGCCTCTATCAAGAGTAGATCTTGAATCCAAGAGAATTTGACTATATATTTTTTTTAAAACCGAATTTGACTATATTAACTTATTAAATTACCAATAGGCTATGTCTTAATTTATATTATGGTTAAGAAAGTTAATATATATACACTTCAACCATAGAAAAACTCTATATGGAAAATTCTACCATACGGTCCATACCTAATGAGAAATACATGAAAGATAATACATTCTGGTGAAATGAGTCAATTATTTATTTATTTTTTAAAAAGAGTTAAATAGAAAAATGTGGTGTCAAAGTGAGTGATTGGATGTTGGTGATCATACCCTCAACACTCAAAGGGTATGAGAGTCTTCATCTTCTTATATCTCTCTTTCATATTTTTCATAACTCTTATATTAGAATTAAATTATGAATCAATGGTTGATAAGTTTTTAAAAAAATTAGCATTTTAAAATTAAAATAAACTTAAAATAAAAATATCTTTTTTACAAACAAGCTTTCAATCTTTATGCGTAAATCAAAGTTAATTGTATTTAAGCTTCACTCATCGTTTTATGCGACATTCCTTCTTCTCTCTCTCAATCTCTCACACATGGTAACCCTTCTTCTTCCTCTCGCCTCTCTCAAGCTCGCTGCTCTCTCATAGTCGCTTGCCTCTACCGCTGCTCCTCCACACCTCTTTCATTGGCGCCCCTGCCGCTTTAGCCAAGATCCTCCATCGATGAATAAGCTTATCAAAAGTTTTTTAACAAAGAAAAATATATATATTATATAAGATTTGTTTTAAGAAATACAAAAGCCTGTATACAATATAACACCTAACATGCCAAGAAAAACCAAAAGCAACATAGAAAACCAACATCCAAACAAATAATTCGGCTACTAACCTACAATATGTAGTATATCCACTAAAATTACTCCTAACCCCAAGAAATACAATCCAACGGTCCACACACCACTCATGTAAGAGGCAATGGCTCGACTTAATCTTAACTAGGTACCAATTCCATGAATACATCTTTACCACATAAAATGTATTAGAGAGGCCAACAAATTTATTAGAAAACCGCCTTATATCCTATTCTCGTGAAATCACCCGCAGAATAGTATGCCACATCATCAAGATACCCTTTCCACGCTTTCTAAGACTAACCCGCGAGCAGAGGACCGAGAACAGAGTAGTAGATCGCTCCGATCACCACCACCAAACCTAGCCACTCAAAAACCAAGTAGCACACATTACTTGTGAACTCGCACCTTAGGAACAAATGCACTGACCCAAAAGTTCCCCACAAAGGACACACCATGTAGCCCCATCTCTAATTACATGTCTTCGAAATAGGTTAACCCGCTGTTGAGCTCATCCAAAAGGAGACGCAAAGCAAATGCTACAATTTGGGTGGTGCTAAGCTCTTCCACGCCTTATTTAGCACAAATTCCTCTAAGTGGAGCCCTAACTACAATAGAAGGAGACATTTGATAAGCAGATCATACGCTAATTTAACTGGTAAACACCACCATTTTCATTTCTCCCAAGTCCACTCCATCCTCTCAAGAAGAAAGGCCACCAGAGATAACAAACCCATAAAATCCCCCAAAAGCCCCTCTTCCCAACAAAAACTTCTCCTCCAAGAAAAGCTCCAAGTCAACCCATCCCCAAAACCCCTAACCTCCCGGAGACTATAATCCTTTGATTGGATACTAGCTAGTACTATACCCTTGCATCCGCATTGTGGTAATCGTAGTTGTTATAATTTGATATGAACCTACAAATACTTTGAATGTTGTATAATTTAATTAAAAAAGGCAAAACTCAGAAAAGGTTCATTTCAACTTACTTAAAAACTTGTGGTTGTTGAAAGTTAAAAAAGTCAATATCTTCTTCGATCTTAAATATAGAATAAAATTTGAAAATAAAATGAGGTTAAGAGAAAGCTAAGGTATATGCAAATGAGAAAAGAAGATATAGTTAAAGTGAATTCGTGGATGTTGCAACCACCGCGATCGCCACTTCATAGTCACTCCCATTGTCGCATTCGCTCGCTGTCGCCTCCCATTGCCTCCCTTGTTGCCGCTCCCGCTGTTGCTCTCGCTGTCGCTGCTTCCACTCTCGTTGTCGCTTCTCATATCGCCTCCCAATGTCGCCTCCCCCGCTGTCGCCTCCCATTGCCGCTTCCCCGCTGTCGCTTCCTCGCTATGACTCCTCTATTATCGCCTCCACGCTGCCGCCTTCTGCCACTTATTCGCTGCCTTTGTTAGTTAGTTTGAATATTTGAAAATACATTATTGTAGTTCAGGTCAATTTTTGGCACAAATTTCAGATCAATTTTATAATTTATATTAACTTCAAAACAAAACAAACATATTTAATGGTAAAAATAATTATACTGGCACCAAGTTGTGTTTTATTAATTCATTTTTAAAATGTGTTAGATAAATATGTTTATGTGTGTATTTGTGCAGTAACCAATTTTTCAAAGAATAAAACAAAAATAAAGTTGAAAAAATGTCAAAAGAAAGCTTTACGTTTTCCATTTTCCAATCTCTCCTAGTTGAAAAAATGTGAAAATCAAGTTGAAAAAATGTGAAAATCAAGTTGAAAATAAATGTAATCAATTTCCAACACTTTCCCATTTCCCCATCTCTCTCAGCCCCACCATTCCTTTACGTTTCCCATTCTCCTCACCACCACAGCCCAAATCCATCTTCCTCTCCATATACCTTTCTTCCCAAAACTCTTATGTTGATTTTATATTCTAAAAAATATACTTTTTTGTTCTTCTTCCTTTTGAGATGCAAAGAAAGCTTCAATGTCTTGAAATTTTAATAGTCGATCTAGAGAGAATTACTTACTATCCTTTCTTCTATCCATGAAAAGAGTAACTATCGTCTCACCACCACCATTCTTGTCGCAACCACCTGGCATGATATTGACCAAAATGTTGGAGTGAGCCGCTTCATGAAAGAGTCGTTGAAACTCAAAAATGTATGAACAGACGCAAAAACACAAATACGCTTAAAATAGATAAATATAAATTATAATTATTTAAAAACAAAATGTTGAGATTAGAACTGCATCAGAATTGCGTACAATGGAATAAAGAACACTATCAAGAACAAAACCGATAGACCAAAGAAACCTAAAACTTGCATAGATGCCAATTTCGATCCTTTAATGCATGAAATCGATTTGATCTTGAAGAACAAGATGCCATCATGCTCAAACACGAGGCGATCGCTCGTTAGGGGACCGCTTATAGATCATCAAATTCCAACAAGATTCTCGCACCTAATTCGATTATCAATTGAACGTGAATTTGCGTAACTGAACTGATTAAGAAAACGCCCAAATTAACCTCCTAGAAATTGGGAATAACGAAATTGCTCAAATTGAAACACAAACACACAAAATTGTTGACGCAGCTCAAAGATCCGTGATGGATACTTATATCCGCATGGATCATACAAACCGTATTGATCCATTTTCATTGATTCTTTCAAGAGTTATGAAGATTATAACAATGGTGACCTAAAAGTTGTTTCTCTCACTTCCTTAACCCCAAGATCCCCGTGTTTTCACCCAATCTCAAGCCTAAATGATCATTGTAAATAATCCTAGCTAAAGAAACTATTTATATGTCAGTTATAATCAATTACAAGATAGTTTCACATAGTAACCGAAATAACTGCTTTTCCCGCCAAAGCTAGTTTTCAAATCTTTCACTTGAGAGATGGCTTGCCACGTAGGATAAAAGAGGAGCTTAGTCACACCAATGAGTCGCCACAACATCAACAATCTCCACCTTGGCAACTCAAGCAAAACCAATGTCAATGAACCAAATGACCCGACCGCATAATCCAAAACTCCTTGTCTAACCTTGATCCATATTGAGCAAATTCAAGCAATGCTTGAACTTTGACAATGGTACCACTTTAGTAATAAAGTCAGCAGGATTCTGAGAAGTATGAACATTGTGAACTTGCACCTTGCCATAAGCAATTACATCTTTGATCCAATGCAATCTTATGTCAATATGCTTTGTTCTCTCGTGAAATGAGTTGTTTTTGCATAAGTTGTCATACCCCAATTTTGTCCGGCTTACGTCAAAACCCTAATTTTCCCCAAAAAATAAATAAATAAAGGAGAAGAGAGCATCATGCATTGCATTTAGGTTTCTAAAAATCATTTCAAAGCTTCTAAATCATTTTTGGAGTTGGAATGCACTTATTAGACAAATTAGGTTTTTCAAAGCAAAGTGGTATTTTGGTCATTTTGTAAATAGGGATAATTCTCAGACAAGTCATTCAACATGCATTTTTGAGGTATTAGAGGTCATTACTAGAGGGAAAAGTCATTTTGAAAGGAAATGTGCTTTAAGTAAATAACTAGGTTTTTAGAGTGAAAGGGCATTTTGGTCATTTCACAATAAAAACGGTCTTTCGTCCCAATTCACTGAACAATCATCAATGATTTTATTTGAGGAATATTTGTGCTTAATTGTGATTATTTTTGTGCATAAATATTAAACCTTTTGGCATAAAAATCAAATTCTGGATGTATGGTAAAATGGTCATTTCCTTTGAGGTGGGGTAAACAAATCAATTTTGGGATTGATGAGATCATAAAATTCAGAGCCCAATCATTGAATCATGGGACATGGCCCAAAATGGCATGAATTTAGAAGAATGATCTAGAAAGGAATATTCTATTTTCTTTTGAATTTTGAAAGGTCAAGATAAGACAATAAGACAATTTGCAATTCCACTCACCCTCCCCACTCCATAGCTGCGCATATCAGCCATATTCCTTCAATTTTGATTTATTTTTTGGTTGCAAATGGTATTTAAATCATGGCCTTTCATTCAAGTGTTAAGTGCAATCCTCACCTTTCATTTGAATTAAAATGGCACTCAGGTAATAAGCTTCATGGAAAATACAATTTGGTAAATGAGCTTATCCTTCACCACCCTCCTTATGCTGCACACCCAGCCCTCTTTCTCCTCACTTTATTGCCCTTAATCCATGTGACATTGCATCTTGACCATTGATTCAATTTCTTTCTCAAATCCTATTGGTTTACAAGAGACACATTGTCATAAATACTCTTAAGTTTTCACCCCATATAAAAACCCAAAAATAAGATCAAACATATACACACTCTCATTTTACCCTAGCACACTCTTTCTTCCTCTCCTCCTCTCTCAAGGCCGTAGCCTCTCTCCTCCTCCTCCTCCTCCATTTTCTTTTCAACCTTCATCCACCAAATCACCTCAAACTCACTCCATATTCATATACCTTCTTCCTTTCATCTTTAACTCCATATTCACATCATCAAAGAGTAGTTTCTTCAAGTTTATTTGGCTAGTGTTGATTTGTGAAGATTGTTGGTGATTGTTTACCTTTGATCTTCATTTTCTTCTTGTTTAGCTTGGATCTAGAGGTAATACTATTATCCTTTGCATTTTTTAGTTTTTCTAGCATGTAAATTCTTCTACTCTCTTCCTCTCTCAAAGAGGCTTAGAGGGCTCATTTCAAACACTATGTCAAGGACATTGGGAGCCTTGGGTGTTTGAAGTGAGCCCTTGGCCTTGATGAGAGTGTTCTTGTGTTTTAGCCATGTGTTTTTTGCATTTTCATACTCATTTTCACTTTTCCATGAATAAAGAATTTTCACATATTGTATGCATCTTTTTTTTCACATCATGACTTGCAATTTGAACTTTGGCTTGATGTATGGGTCTAGAAGTTTCTGGTTTTGGGTCTTTAGAAATTAGGGTTTATGTTTGCTTTCTTTTTCTTTTGATTTATGTAAATAAAATGCTTGATGTGTTTGATTTGCATAATTTGTCCTATGTGTTGATTATGATTTTTAGCATGAAATGATTTGTTATTATGTTCATATAGGTCTCGGCCTTAGAGGCCTTTTTGATGCTCATCTTTGTGCTAAAATTGTGTTGCATGATCTTGTGTAGATGAGTATAAATGTGTTAAGGTGTTTTTAACCTTTTCAACCATTCATTTATTTTTTACCTTACCACTCATTAATCTTTTACCAAAAGTAAAAAAAACATGTTAACTTTTTACTTTTACTTTCTCATTAAATAATTACCATTCACCTCATGCATTTCTATTTTACCATTCATTAACTTTTTACTAAATGTTTTACTACTTGTCTATTTGCAAAAATACCCAAAACATTTTTACACTTTGCATCTTATCACTTATGCTTACATGTTCATGTACTCATATGAGCTTACATCTCTTGCATTTTCATACTCTCTTAAATGCTCATGCATCTATTTGCACTCTCTTTCAATTGTTCATGCATCCAATAATGCTATGCCTTGCATTTCATAATTGTATACTCATGCATTCATATACTTGCCTAATCATGCATTCAATAATGCCATGCCTTGCATTCCATAATTGTATACTCATACACCCACATGCTTGCTTAATCATGTATTCGATTGTTCATAGCAACTTGTGAATACTCTTTATGATTGCTTTGTTTGTGTTCTCCTTGTTGCCCCTGGCTTTGACTTGAAAAAGGATTTGTAATGTCCTACTTTTTCAAACCCAAAATTAAATGTTTTCCCAAATAAAAACCCTAAGGCATTTTCTTAAATAAATCATTAGCCATCACAAGCCATTGCTTGTTTGATCGCTTAATGAGGAGTTATTAGTGATAGTCACCAAGCCTCCGCTTGTTTGACTATCATGAAAGCTCCTACACCTTAAATAACAAAAATCAATGCAAACTTCCAAATAACACGAGCCATTAGTGATAATTATCACTAAGGCTCTCCACTTCTTTCAAAACATTTTCAAAAAGAATAATACAACGTTGTCGCTTGTAATCACTGGCCACCGCTTGTTTGATTACCGCTCCAACCCTCTTTTTTTCGAAGTTAATACCGAATGCCACTCAAGCCTTTTGCTTGTTTGGTGTTCGCGAACACCGAGTCTTATTTCAAAAACTCCAAAACTCAATCTCAAAAGCCGCTTTCGTGACGCACAAAAACGAGAACTACGTAGCTTTGATCCTCACAATGAGGTAACGTGAGGACCGGTTCATGTCCCGCCAAGCACACACTTTCAAAAAACCATTAAAACAAGAACTACGTAGCTTTGATCCTCACCACAAAGAGGGTAACGTGAGGACCGGTTCATGTCCCGCCAAGCACCCTTTTCAAAAAATCTTTGTTTTGTTCCGCTTTTCAAAGATAACCAAAAATATTTTCAAAACCAAAACGAACTACGTGAGCTTTGATCCTCAATTGCTGAGGGTACGTAGGACCTGGTTCATGTCCCACAAGCACCCTTTTCAAAAACTCTTTGTTTTGTTCTCGCTTTTCAAAGATACCAAAACATTCATTTTTCCCCGCTTTCCATAAAGCAATCTCTCAAAAGAAAGAAAAGAAAAGAAGTAGAACGCTTATTTTCAAATCAAACATTTCAAAACCACATCAAGTTAATGGTTCCTTTGTAGAAAGGGCGCTGGGGTGCTAATACCTTCCCATGCGCAACCGAATTTCTAACCTACATCTCGTGTTTTCAAAAGACCACCCGCTTTTCCAAAAAAGGTTTTTTCAATGTTTTCCTAAATAAATATTGGTGGCGGCTCTACTATTTTCACGTTGTCAAACCGAAAAGTCCAAACCGGATTTTCTGGGCGCAACATAAGTGTATTGCACTTTGGTTATCACAATACACCTTTACACTTTCTTGTTCCACTCCAAGCTCATTCACCAAATTTCTTTCAACCATAAAGCTTTTCAAGGCCCTCATATGCCAATGTACTCGCCTCGGGCTTGTTGAAAGTGCCACTACATGTGGAGTTGAAGCTTTCCAACTTATAATGTTACCAAACAAGGTAAATACATAACCGCTAGCAGGATCTTCTGTCCCTATCCCCGCAAAATCGTAATCTACATACCCCACAACTCCACCCGAATTATGAGCCTCTTCTTTGTATCTTAATCCCAATTTTGCGCTCCATTTAAGTACTCGTAACTGCTTCACAAAGACTCCAATGTTGTTTTCCCGTTAGATAAGTATCGCTAACCAAGCTTAAAGCATAAGTTAGGTCATGCCTAGTGCACACCATTGAGTACATCAAGCTACCAATCGCACTAGCATAGGTATGTTATCCATATCCTTCTTTTCTTCATCTCGCTGTAGGACAATCGCCAGCAAATGCTTGAACCGAGCTCCTATAGGTAATTTTAGTAGATTTTGCAAAGATTCATGTTAAACTCTCGCTAAGAACCTTCATAGCATAACCTCTCTGATTGACTAACACTTCAGATGAATCCTCTTTCCTCTTTATCTCCATTCCTAGGATTTTCCTAGCTTGTCCTAAGTCTTTCATTTCAAACTCTTTTTGAGAAGAGTTTGAGTTTGGTGATTTTCGCTTATCTTTGCTTGCAATAAGCATGTCATCAACATAAAGAAGCAAGTAGATAAAACTTCCTTTCTTTAACTCTTTGTAATACACACAACTATCACATGAACTCCTTTTGTATTTGATGTTGATCATGTAGTCACAAAACGCTTTGTACCATCTGCTCTAGAGATTGTTTCAATCCATACAATGATCTTTGCAAAGCAAACACACATGGTCCTTTTTCTCTTTTGTTCCTCAAATCCCTTAGGTTGTGTCATGTAGATATTTTCTTCCAAAGACACCATGAAGAAAAGTTGTCTTAACATCCATCCTGCTCAAGACATAGATCGAACTTTGAAACAAGTACAAGAGCACTCTTATCAAGTTGTGTTTCACTTAATGTGTGAGAATATTTCATTGAAATCCACACCTTCCCTTTCAGGTGTAGCCTTTAGCTACAAGCCTAGCTTTGAACCTAGGTGGATCACTATCCAGGTTCCCTTCTTTACTTTGTAGATCCACTTGCAACCTACTAATTTTACACCACAGTTTCTTCACAAGTCTCCGTGTCCGGTTTTTCTCACAGAGAAGACATTTCTTCTTTCATAGCTCGATCCCATTCATTTTGATCCTCGCTACTCATTGCTTGATCATATGTCAATGGTTCTTCATAGATCACACTTGCATATGTGTTTAAGGCATATACCATAGATTCGTGATCCAAATCATTCGTGGCTTGCTACTCTCTTCTTTCTCTCTGCTCTCGTGATAATGTATTATTCGTTCATTCTCCTCAACTTCACTTTCTCGAGTCCTGTACTCATCAACCACACCTTGTTCATCACCTTGGTCTATTCCATCATCTCCAATTTGATTTTCACATTGCTTTTCCTCAAGCTCCACCTCAACTGAAGTTTCCTTGTTAGGCAATTTCTCATCAAGAGTTTCACCGCTCTCGACTCGAGATCAATCAACTTGGATTCATTGAATGTAACATCTCTACTAATGATGCATTTCTTATCATTGATAGACCAAATTATGTAACCTTTAACTCCATCGGATATCCCATGAAGTAACCTTTCTTTGCTCCTTGGTTCAAGCTTTCCTTCATTCACATGGAAGTGTTTCGGGCAACCAAATACCTTCAAGTTCCGGCAGATCGTGAGGTTTGTTATGCCACATCTCTCGAGGAGTTTTAAACTCAAGAGTGTGGAAGGACTCCTATTGATCAAATAGCATGCAAAGATGTACCGCTCTCCCGTAAAGTTTTAGGCAATCTAGTACAAGACAACATACATCTAACCTTTTCCAACAAGGTTCTATTCAATCTTTCACCTAAAACCATTCTCGCTGAGGAGCACTCTCTCTCACAAATAAAGTTTCTAAAAATTCCATGATCTTTATAAAGATTTGTTGAACTTCTTTCATTACAAAACTCTAAGCCATTATCGCCTCAGAGCTTTGACATGAAGACCTGGGCTTTGAGTTTCAACTTTCTTTTTCCATTCTACAAAGGTTTTAAAGGCCTCATCTTTTGATTTTAACAAATAAATCCAAACCTTTCTACTATAATCATCAAGAAAAGTAATGAAATATTTGTTACCTCCATGTGTTGGAGTTCGATGGCCCCCAAAGATCCGAATGCACATATCCAAGTTTTTCCTCCGCTCTCAGGCTTACCAAGAGCAAATTTTACTCGAGTCCGCTTGCCTACTACACAATGTTCACGTAGAAAATCAAGCTTGTGAATCTTGTCTCCACATAGCACTCCTGTTTTCAAGCTCTTTCAGCATCTTTCTCACCATACGGCCAAGTCTTTGATGCCATAGAGTGATTTATCGCTTGATTTTACAAAGAACAAGATGCTTCATCTTTAGCAATTCCTCCTTGAAGAATGTAAAGGCAATTACCTTGCCTTGTTCCTCTCATCACCACCTGGATCCCTTCATGACCTTTAAAGTAGAATTTTCTCCTCCAAATCTAAACCACTCTTCTCTAACATTCCTAGAGAAATCGAGGTCTTTCGAGACCTATCACATGTCTTACATTTGTAAGCTTCTTCAATGTTCCATCGCCTAGTCTTAACATCACAAGACTCAATGCCAATCACCTTACACTTACCATTTTTCCCATAGTCACTTGCCCACCTGAATAGGCTCTATACTCAATGAACCAATCTCTCCAAGGGCACATATGATAGGAACATGCAGTCCATAGCCCAATCATCCTCATGGGCCTTATTATCCTTATTAGTCACTTCTCACATTCACGCAAGTGTACAACTAATACTTCACAACTATCATATCCATCCGATGCAAATAAGCATCACCATTATCATTTGAACCATTGGTTTTCTTATTTTTCCTATCGTGATACTTCTTCTTATAAAGCATGTGTTTATGACATGATATAGCATTTATACTTTGTTTTTGATTTAGATCTAGCCCTACCTTTTCCTTTCTCATCTCTCATATTATTTCTTCCCAGCTACAAGACTTTCCTTGATATTGATCCTTGTTTCCGCATCTTCTATGGAGTTCTTTCGACATCAATGCACTTTGACTTCATCAAAGGTTATTGATTCTCTCCCATATATCAAAGTATCTGCTAGAATATCATATTCACTAGACAAGGATCTAATCAACAACAAGGCTTGGTCTTCATCCTCTATTTTCACATCAATGTTCTCTAAGTCTAGAATCGCTTTATTATACTCATCAATGTGATCACTTATAGACGCATCTCGTGCATCTTGAAAGTGTAGAGTTTTGCTCGAGATATAACCGATTTGGTAAGGGACTTTGTCATGTACAAACTTTCAAGTTCGACCCAAACAACAAAAGAATGGATTTTTCCTTTGAAATCTCTCTCAAGACTTTATCATCAGTAGTACAAGATTATAGCACTATATGCTTTCTTCATCTTTTCTTTCTTTTCTTTATCACCAATGTATCGGAGTTTACGCCCTTCCAATGAATCTTCAAGACCTTGTTGCGTGAGTATCGTTTCCATCTTCATCTTCCATAGCCCAAATCATTCTTACTAGTAAACTTCTAATATTGAACTTAGCCATTTCATTAATGCCGCCTCAACGGCTAAACGATACCAATTGTTGAGATTAGAATCAAGTATCGTAATTGCGTAGCAATGGAATAAAGAATACTATCGCAATGTAATCGATAGACCAAGAAACTGTAAAACTTGCAGATGCCAATTTCGATCCTTTAATGCATGAAATCGCATTTGATCTTGAAGAACAAGATGCACAACAAGATTCTCGCACTCTAATTCGATTAACAATTGAACGTGAATTTCATGCACTGAATTGAATCCGATTAAGAAAACGCCCAAATTAACCCTGTAGATCGGGAATAACTAAATCGCTCAAATTGAAACACAAACACACGAAATTGTTGACGATTCAAGATCTAGGATGGATACTTATATCCATGGATCATACAAACCGTATTGATCCATTTTCATTGATTCTTTCAAGAGTTATGAAGATTACAAACAATGGTGACCAAAAAGTTTCCTCACTTCCCTTAACCCAAAGATCCTCGTGAGTTTTCACTCAATCTCAAGCTCCGTAAATGATCATTGTACATAATCCTAGCTATGAACTATTTATATGTCGTTACAATCAATTACAAGATAGTTTCACATAGTAACCGAAATAATAACCGCTTCCCGGCCAAAGCTAGTTTCACTACAATCGAAATCTTAAAAAGATCGCAGATCCATTAGAGCGCTGGACATAAGCGCTCCTTATTGAGAACACTGACGGACTACCATTAGAGCGCTTTAGGGACGAGCGCCCTTATTGCTAAACACGGAATGATCATAGGAGCGCTTAGGACAAGCGCTCCTTATTGCTAAACATAGAATGATCATATGAGCGCTTTAGGAGACGAAAGTGCTCCTTATTGCTAAACACACACGATCATAGGAGCGCTAGTGGAGGAGCGCCCCTTTGCATAACACGAAACACAAAACACACACTACCTACTTCTGTTTCTCACACTACCTCACTTTCGTTTCTCTCTCACGTTCAACGCACTCACTTTGTTTCTCTCACACAGAACAATTTGATTTCATCTCTAATACAAAAATAAATTTCTTTCATCTCTGTTTCTTCTAGCGCCTCTGTTTTCTCTCTTTTTTCATCTTAGATCGAAGCACATCTTCAACAATCTTCGAAGATTCTATGAGAGCATCTACATACTGATTACATGCCAATGCGTTATGAGATCGCCGCGAACGGAGGAAATCGAAGGCACCTCCTTTGTTTTGATGCTAGGGTTTTGGTGGGAAGAACAAAACCAGATTCTTTCTCTCTCGTTCTACTTCCGTCTCTCGTTCGGTATGCTCTAAGCTCAAAGGTGAAACCCTAATCCTAAATCGCCATCTTCCTTTCTTCGATTCATCTTTGATTTCATATTGCAATGTCTCTCTATTCTGGGTTGGAGTCTTTAAATGGGTAGGTGAGTTTGGAAAGGTTTGGACTAGATGAGGAAAGAGCACCATGTGTTTGTGAAATTGTTTGGTGAGAAATGGAGGAAATAATTGAAGAGTGGAGAGGTTTTGTTTGTTGTGAGGCAGAGCAGAGGTTTTGTTTTGTTATGAGAAAGGAGAATGAAATTGAAAATGGTGGGAAAGGCTTTGTAAGAAAGGGGAATGAAATTGAAGCTAATAGAACTAAGCTGCATACTTAAGTTTCTACACATAGCCTTTACATACAAAGAGCATAGAATAGTTGAATTAATGTGATTGTGTTATGTGGAAGTCCATATAACTAAACTTTTATAATATTTGATAAGTGTTATTGTTATTTCTCAGGCCTATGTACATTTATTCTTCTTCCACCAAGCAATACAAAGATATAATATCTGATGCCTATTTTCAGCATTAATAAAGTTGGGAAATACAAATGAGTGTTATGGATGAACTAATGCATTTATATTCTTCTGCATATGAGTGTTGTTGGATGAACTAATGCATTTATTCTTCGACCAAGCAATACAAAGATATAATATTGTTTGTTTCAGTTTTACTTCTTTTTGCTTGCATATCAGCAACTTAATACTGAACAGAAACAGAGAAAGAGAAATAGAAGGATTAAAAAGCTTATAGGTATAGGGGCTTACAATATAAACATACACCATCCCAAATACCACATTTTGAATCTATAATGTTATAAGTTCTTACTGCGTATCATTCTGGAATTATCCTTTTAATATTTTTTAAAATCTTTTCTAGTTTATATATATGAATTTATTTGTTGATGATTTATGTGTAAACCAGTGCATAAGTTTACTTTTTAATATATGGGCAACTTCCTTGTGGATTTTTAGCTTATTCTCCATGGTTTGTTATCAATCACTCACGGTCCCAAAACTAAGAGGCATTGATTAACCTGTTTTGGAGCAACATGACATTCAAAGTCACTTCAAATGCAAGCAATACTTTCCAACAAGGTCTTTTATTTAGTTCACTATCATTCAGCTGTGTTTATCTTTCATCTAACAAAGGTTCTATATTAATTTCCTTTAATTTATTGCATTATCTTTTATGCTTGGTGTTGTTGGAGTTCTTGTAAATGAGCAACCAATCTCTTTTGGCCAAAAGGCAACTCTTCCTCTCTATAGTCTGTTTTTATTAT
This sequence comes from Oxytropis ochrocephala, assembly GCA_020916435.1. Lineage (NCBI taxonomy): Eukaryota > Viridiplantae > Streptophyta > Magnoliopsida > Fabales > Fabaceae > Oxytropis > Oxytropis ochrocephala. The sequence continues at coordinate 63,943 of JAJHUT010000065.1, forward strand.
TTTGTCATTGTATTGAAAAATTTGAAATGTAACTTTATTGAATTAATTAGAAGAGTGGGAAATGTAAAAAATCAATCAAGATTGTAGAGAAATAGTTTCAAGTAGGCCCCATTTATGTCTCCAATAGATTGCTAAAATACATTGTGTGCTATTCTTGATGAGAAAAGACAGCTATCAACCTTCCCATCACTTTTCTCCATACCACTAACTCCTTCAAACTAATACTAGAGTAGTTTCTGAACTTCCCCATCAGCAATGAGCTTTTTCTACTTTCTTTTCTTTTCTCTCCTCCTTCCCCTCTTTTTTCTCCTTCAAACATTCATATCTCTCTTCACCACTCATTTTGAAAACTTTAGCTTAAGAAAATAAAATAAAAACAAGGCAACTAAATTAAAAGTGAGCTAAACCACACAAATTTGTTTTTCAAAGTAAATTTTTTTCATTTTTTCTTCAATCTACCCTCATATGGGTTGTTTTTTCTTCACTCATTCTTTTGTACTCATCACATTTTTGATGCTTGAGCAAAAATTAAGCTTACTTTTGATGCCTATTTCATATTTAAGAGATTTAAATCTGTTAACTTTGATTCATCCTCCTTATATCGTCATAAGAGTTGTCCATTTTAAGTTTTGATGCCTTTTTCCATCTAATATACATTTTCAATTCGTTAAAGAAGGTTATCCATTGAAGTTTTGATACCTATATCTAACTCTTAGTTTTGTACTATTAACAGCTGTCCAACTAATGTACTACCAGTTGATCATTTTTTAAGTTTTAATAACTCCTTTAAGTAAATCTTCCATGTCACAGTGGTTCCTTTATTTATTTTCCGCCATCATGTCATGTTAGAGTTGTTTTCAAACCTGCTTTACAAGGTTTGTGTTCTTTTTGAGCAGAAGAAACTTTTGTATCTTTCAGCAGGAAACATGCTCAAGCAGTAAGCAAAGTTTCCTAATCAGATTTGAATAGTAAGTTTTAAAATGCATATGGGGGTAACATCTGCAAGAAACCTTGGGATATATTAGCTATGTTATCTCTTTTTGTAAAATAGCCATTTATTATTTGTTTGATAAATGCTACTTCAACCATTTTGTCTGTTTTTTCCTCTTATGTTACTAACCAGTTGTTCTTTGATTACAAAGTAGAAATAAAAAGCAACAATTGCAAGACATTTAAGATAATCTCAAGAGCTTACACTTTTCAAAGCAACACCAAAGACATTCAGAGGAGTATAGCATGAAATGATTCTTTGTCGAGCTAATATTTTGGAGGATTGGAGGTAATGTCCTATGTTAGTATATTATGTTTTATTCCTAAGTTATCTTAGTATAATGTATTTTGTTAGTGTAAGGTCATTGTGACTCATTTTGTTTCCAACTTTACCATGGACAATGTTGTAATTTTTATGGTCTTGGTTTGTCTTTAAGTTTCTAGCCTAAATTACATTAATAATAATATATATTTAATTTTTTTAATATATGTATTTTTAAATTTATTTTGTAGTAATGGTGTAAATATTGCATTTTTTTGGTCAATGTAATATACGTATTAAAATGCAGTAATATTGTTGTAATGTGAAATAGAGAATATACAATAAACAATTTATTTTAAAAATAGCAGAATAAGGAGCGCTTATAGTAGAAAGCCACTACTTATTGATAGGAATAAGGAAGGCTTATAGCTGCAAGTGTAGTCACATCTCGTGCGTGTGCTAACACCATAGGTAGCGCTTTTTAACAGCTTTTTAACAAAGCGCTACGTATGCATTCCAACAAGATTCCATGGGCGAGCGCTGAGCGCCACTTTTATGATTGGCGCACAGGAGCGCAGCTTCAGGAGCGCCCGTGAGCGCCACCAAGGCCTAAAAAGCTGCGCTACCTATGGTTTTTCATTAGCAGTGTTTCAAATTTTTCACTGAGACATGGCATACGGCGAGTGATAAAGAGGAGCTTTAGTCACACTCTGATAGTTGCCACAACATCAACACAAAATGATATGCACTAAGAATATAATTTTGATTTCCATATAGAGACTCAATTGATGTTGTTAGTCAAAAGATAGTTTTAAATTTATTTGATTATAATTTGAAAATGTTGAGATATTTTTTTTCAAAATTAATAACCATATATTCACAATTTCCTAGTTCTAATATAAGAGATGGGATGATATTAAACATCTCACAAAATTTATACCTAAAAATATTTAAATGATAAATATTTGTTAAACAAAAGGAAATAAACATTTTTATTAATATTTTTTTTTTAAAAACGAATAAATATTCAAAAATACCTTGCATAAAAGAGTCGAATAACATTTATGAGTCGGATTCTACCGCTTGGCCATGTGCGTCTGGTATTGGCGTAAAGTTAGCGCAAAGGTGTATATATTTAATTGTTTATATTAAAAGTAGGTTATATTAATAATGTCGCGATGTTTTAGGTGGCTCGGATCTCCTCGCCTCTTAAGAAGATCCGCCCCGCAACCACCGTAGCGAACCTCCTCAGCCATCGCCGCCGCGCATCGCCTCTAATTATGCCTCCCATTGTTCACTCCTATCACCTCCCGCCTTTCTCTCTCTCCCCAAAAAGTTCGCAGTGCCTAACACCTGCTTATTTTAGTGAGTCACTAACCATTGCCTCAAAATGGACAAATTTCAAATTGACAAGACTATAATTGTGGATTTCCTAGCATATTCTTTGACCATAGTATATAGAATACATATAGCCTCGTGGCGCCTTCCCGCGGATGCTTTCCAACTGGCTCATCATGCCAAAACGAATAGACTTCCATTTTCTACCTTTCAATCATTCCTTAAAAACCAATTGTTTATTGTCCAAACTAACTGGGTTATCAAATAGTAAATAAACCGTGTTATGGGTGATTAGCTAATAATATAGATTATAGTGCGAATTCCTTAAAGTGTTTTGTAAAATTAATGTGGTTAAACTAATTCACAAATATTAAATGATATAAACAAATATTTTTTAATTAAAGTAAAATGGGAGAGACTTTTCATTTAATGCAACACAAGATTTGAATATAAAAGAACAATAAAATATAAATACCATTTTACATAAGCTTATAATAATTGTGCGTAATAACTTTAAAAAGAAGATACCACAAATCTCCAAATGAAACTTGCTGCATCATAAAGTAAGGTTGGATGAAAACCACCAATAAGATAGAAGCACTCTATCAAAGTGGAAAAGATGATGCATGTTTATTGTAAACGTACTAAATTCCCGTGAATAATAATTGAATTATAACTATTACATGAGAAGATTATAAAATTAAAAAGGAACATTAACAAAAACATTGAAACTAAACATCCAGTAATAATAAGAAGAAAATAAAGAATCTTAAAATCATAATCCAAATTCAATAAATGTAACATAAAACTAATCATAATTAGGAAAGAAAAGAAGATAAATACAAATTCAAATATTAAATAAATGATAATTGTTTTTGTAAACTGTTTTAATTAGGGATTAGAGACCATATAAGAAGTTTTTCTTAAATTAAAACTCATGCATAATTACGATCTACCATTCCAATAAAAACTACATATAATAAAGAGTTCCTTAATTTAGTTAGTGTCTGTATCTATGTAAGAAAATCCACCGTCAACAAGGAAAAAATAAAGCCAGGGTAGGCGGCATCAGATCGACTCATGTATTCGTGAGGTATGAAAGGACGGAAAGCAAAGTGTGTTGATCAATAAAAATAAAATAAAATATAGTTATAAATTAGTGGATGAAAACTACCATATGAGGGTTTGATATAGTACCAACATGGTTGAAAGCTCATAAAACAAAGTATACTTTCTCAACACAGCCTTTACTTATATATTCTGGCTAGAAAAACAAAGATTTTTCAGATTAAGTTAGGAATAGAAATAAAGATAGAATAGATGCTAATTTTGTCCGATTATAGGAAAGTGGAGAGTTTGAGAACTAACAAGAGTGTGGCCAACACTTGGTGAGTTAACGAGAAAACAAGAAAGAAATGATCACCGAGATCCGGCGACCGATTAGCTCAAGGATCGATGAATCGCGACCAATGCCTTCAGTATTGGCAAAATGATCATGACTGATTTAGAATCGATGGTTGGCGATGATTCAACCAAATCGTAAGGACTGATAGGGACTAAAGGGATGTTTGGGCCTCATGACCAAATGGTCTCGATGGATGCTAATGCAGCCATGGTAATTAGTATAATACCGAGAGCTGACTTACGCGGAGCTACGTGGAGGGTCAAGATTGTAACACCCCTTTCTATTTACTATTAATTAATCGATTATAAAATCGTAGTTTCAAAACATATTTCCACTCACAAAGAGAGTGCTACATTTTCAAAACACCTTACAATACTCCAAAATATTAATAGCGAAACCCCAAAGATATGATACATATAGCACTAATAAGTTTCGAATAAAGTAGTACAAATGAAAATAATAGTTTATCATAATAGTTCAAATCGTAATAAAACAACAACACCACAATATTCTGCATGACGAGCTTCGATCAATTGCCACTAGAGGAAAGATTCTAAACACCTTTAGTCATCACACCGCAGCGTCACGACATAATGGTGCAACAATGCATTTAAAGAGGGTGAGTTTCAATACATAGATAATAATAAATAAACAAAGTCATAATAGATTAGGTACACTGTATATACAACACAATTCAGCATAATTCATCAACATACGATACCTAACATCGTTACGCCAATATACGCTTACGCCAATTATACAATTACGCCATATACAATTACACTCAAATACAAATGCCATAACTGTATACACCATTGCCGCGAGTACTGATCACTTTCAATACGTAGAAAGATGCATGTAATGCATGGAATGCAATATGCATGTGGATCCATCACTATCGCTTATAAGCCTCGCGCGGCACCCATCGCTAATAAACCCCACAAGCCGCTAAGCCCCCATCACTTTATATGTATGATTTATGTGACACCATGACAATGCACCACAACACAATGGATTTACTAATATCTGCTGACTCATCGCTAATCATCTCCACAAATACAACCCGCCGCTTGGCCAAGCCTGCTACACGCTTAATCACCACAACACAACTCCGCCGCCGGGCTTTATTTACTTCCATCGCTAATCATCACTACAAATACCTACACTCATTTATTGAATTAAATCTCATACCAAGAATTAAATCCCACCTATGACTATTTTGGTACCTATGACTAATTTTGACATTTAGGACTATTTTGACACTAAGTGGCCATTTTGAAAATCATGGGACTATTTTTAAAAATCAAGGGATCAAAACATCACCAGACATCATTGGGCACGCGCCGTGGCGCTTCTTTCAGCACACACTCCTGCATTTGCGCGCATAACCAGCACGCCGGGCGGCGCCTATTTTGCCGCTTGGTACATCGCGCTATCTCACCAACACGCACGCACGCGACTGCAACGCGCACACAAAGCGCGCAGAACGGCGTCTCACTTGGCGCCATACACCACACGCATACACCCCATAGCGCGCATACATGGGGCCACACAGCTGCGCCAAATTCTGTGAATTGGCGCTCGCCACACACACACACCAACCACTACACACCAAAGAGGGTCTGTGCCACTTGCTCAAAGAAACGGCGCCTGTCTTCTCCCACAACCCCAAACCGTGACAACATATGTCCAGCGCTCAAATCTCACCCAAGTACTTCCCGCACTATTCACCCTATTCTCAATAATTTTTTCAACAACTCACATACACTCCAACAACTTTTTAATCCAACAATTCATTACCCAATCTAATAACACTACTTAAACATTTAATCAATATCATGAATCACATATTCTCATTCTTCACCTTGAAAGCACTTTATCAAACACATGGCATATATATTTCACACAATTATTCCAACATCAAGCATCATAATATCACCAAATTAAACATAAATTACAAATAATACATATAGAATCACACAACACTCCAACAATCAAATAAATAATCCTAACACCTTAACTCTATGATTTCGTTTATAAATTATTAGGCCACAAGTGAAAGAGAGCTTCTATACCTCAAAGTTAAGAACCTAAGTACTCTTCCAACAAATACAAAAACTACCAAAATAGCTTCCTAATATTTTGAGCTCCAAAACCTCATCCATGGTAAAAGGAAAATGGGAAGGAAATTAGTGTAGGAATTTACACTAAAAAGGTAGAGAAAGAAAATGAAGGATTGGTACTCAAAATACACCTTACCCAAAGCTAGAAGATGATTTTCTCCTTCTCTCAAGCACTCACCGCTGCAACCATGGTCAGCTGGGCCCTCCTCTTTTCTTTTCTTCATTTTGCTCCTAATGAGCTAAAAACCCTACTCCCAGTTGTTGTATTGATTTTGGGTCATTTAGTGCTTAGCTCTATTTACACCTCCTAGCTTACTCAACTAATTTCATTTTAATTAATTCTACTCCTTATTTACTACCTAACACCTCTAGTCATATTAAACACTTATTTTTAATATAACTAATCACTATAACACCTTATATTTGTTTTAATATAGATAACTAAAATATTACTTAATTAAATTAGTCAAGTAATCACTAATTAATTCTAGTTAAATAATCGCCAATCAAAATTAATTAAATAGTCACCAATTAAATTAGTTAAATACTCACATAATTAATTTCAGGGGGTGTTACAACTCTCTCACTTAGAATATTTTCTTCGGTCTCTAAAAATCTAACTATCATAGACATGCAACTTAAACACACCACAACAAGCAAACATTGAATTCTAGCATAGCACCCTAAAATGAAACTGCACTTAGTTGTAACCATCACTCCTCCGTAGGCTCCAACCTCCCTGACAAACACTTTCCCTCGCTATACTCCCTTCTTCTGCTTTGACACTTGGTATTTAATACCCACTTCCTCTCCACAAAGCGTTGGCAATGCATCACATCCTTCTTCCCACACCCTGCCAGCCTACACGACCTTCCTTACCACAATTGCCAATGGCTGACCATGCAACTGACTCCATGCCCGCTACTCACACACTCGTGACACACCCTCGCAGCAGCCGCCTCCCACTTGGCTTCTTGCCTGGACCTCCTCCTTGCCCTTACTCCCCTTGAAACTTACAGGCTTCCTACCGAAAACCGAGAACTCATCTTTCCTTCACTATCTTGTATGAACGACATATCCTCCTCAAAAATCTACGCTTAAACCTACGAATCAACATCCACCTTCTTATCTCTTCTAACCGTTATCATCCAAGTTCTATCGCATACACAACAAATATCAAACACTCCTCCCTGCTAATTTACTTCCCCAATTAGGTATTCTAACCGTAGGTTGTCAAATCCTACCCGACTACCCAACACAAGAGACAATAACAATTACATGCTGCCCAACACTACTCTTCCTCTCCAATAACCGTACTAACCAACAATACTAAATCTCAATAATTTATCATATATCCAACATCATTTACATCAACAATTAATATGATCATAACAACAAAATTCAAGTTCAACTTATTCTCTAATAATTCAATCATTTTTCTGATTCAACGCTCAACGACCTAGTCCACCTAAACTTCTGGTCGCAGTAAAATTGTGAACTTTCATACTACTTCTACGACTAATTAAAATAGTAACGACTCTGATTTCTACAAATAAATACTTGTTGGAAAGCTACGATGTGTAGTTTTAAATATACTAATAAAGCTTCCAAAACAATGAGCCAATTAGTACAGTTTTTAGAAACAACTCCAAACAGTTTCCGGATCGACAGATTCTGTCCTCCTACTTCATTTCACGCTAAACTGACTTAAACTTGACCAAATGGGACAAAAGCTTTAGTCCTAATAAAAGCATTTTGAGGTTTCTAATGGAAAAAGAATCGTCAAAACGGAGTTCATTTGGAGACATAAACAAAATCCGCACCTACTCAAGGCTTGACTTAGAAATTTGACTGACTTTGGAGATCCAGCTGGAGCCATACTAACCTGACAGAGCAACGAAAAGCAAAACGACTGCTTTAAGCGTCTATTTTCAAAACACTTCAACCACATAATTTTTTGACTCAACTATCAGTACCAGTTTCAAGGCAAACAGTGTCCAGACACGCATCAAATCGAAACAAGTAAAATTCATCACGATCACCTCAACCAAAACTAATTATAATCATCACTTAGTTTTGCATTTCCAACAACACCAAATAAGTATAAAGCACTGCGTGTAAAAACAATTTAAACACTCAAGTCCGAAAAGATTTAAAACACGAGGTATCATCTCAATTTCTTTTACTCCTAGGGATTTGACTAATATACATTTTACAACTTCCTCAGAAAATATCATGACATATAATTCTACTAGATTTTAATTTGGATTTCTTACCACCAAAATAATAATATAAATCCAACACATGCTTTATAAATAATTTGCTTTTGATTCAAGGCTTGATATTAGTTTGCCAAATGAAATTAAACCTCCTCTTGTCAACATTTAGCAAAGAAAACTAATCTATAATAGTATGCAATAAAAAGGTCTCACTACACTGCTTCATCATTAGATTTATAATCCATTTAAACAATTTTTCAAGAAGTGGGTTAATTGATACTTAAAGTGATAGCAATAATAATGCCAAAGTTAAGCCATAAATGAAATATACTCATACAATTGTAGTTCATAAGCCAAGTAAGTACTAAATTGTTTACATTTATTTAAAATTTGACAATTGAGATTGGGACTCACATTCACATAACATAAAAATTCTACTTTTCTAACTACGATTTAGTGTAAAACTCCTCATTTTCAAACAACACCTAACCAAAAACCTAATTGGTGCAAAGTTCTTCAAATCATGTTCTATTTTGAAATGTAAATCTAGAAAACAACTTAAAACAAATTCAAATACTAGTTTGACATCCCATACATCTCTTTAATAGCACAAAATTTTCTGGGCACCGCAAAACCATAGAACCTGCGCTTGTCAAAAAAGGAACTCTATATGCAAACCTCAAACCCTACTATCACTAGAGGATGCAATCACATAAGTAATCTACTTTATTAGTTCAAAATTTGATTTCCAACATGTTCGCAAGGTAAGGAAACTAATCATTTAATTTTACGCAACATCATGCTTCACGAAATAAGGCAAATCGAGATTTAGCGTCAAACTTCAAAGTATCGCAATCTTAGTTGAGCAATTAAAATATGGAACACACACATTTCATTTTAGCATACTAACTTCAAACCATTTAGTATGTCAAATTCTAACTCATATACATCAAGCGCAATAATCCACCCATAATTAGACGCTAATCAAGGCAACAATTTCAACAAGCAATTTCAAATATTGTTCGGAAGTTACATACTTAATGCTACTAAGCCGCCATCTAAAAATTACTTAATTCTAACAAGCTAATCAAGCCATCAATCAAATCCGTACCAAGGCATGCATCCAAATCTTCTAATAATGTTATGAGTTATTGTTCATTGGGGATGAGGATCAGTGATCACCCCTCCTACTCATGCAACCAACTAATTAAGGTAACAAAACTACCGCTCTTCAATTTATATCATTACTCTTAAAAGATTTTTAACGCACCGAAAGAAGGCGCTGCCAATGACTTTCACTCCTTTGACGTCAAGTAGAACCTTTAATTACAACACATCTCAATGATACTAACACAATACAAACAACCAAAATCAATGCTTACAACCAATACATACTTCAAATACACATATCTAATCACTACTATAATCTTTCAATCATGCTATCCATTAAATAATTTACAAGATATGTCAATGAAGGGCAAAACCAACAAGGATCACAAAGAATAAACAACAACATGATTATGATTCGTAACTAGTACCAAGACTTAGGAGCTACTGTGACTCCATAACTCATCCCATGGACCAAACCGCTCCGATACCACTAATGTAACATCTCCTCTATTTACTAATAATTAATCGATGAAAACAGAGTTTTCAAAACATAATATTTTTCCACACCACAAAGAGTAGTACAAGCATTTCAAAACACCTTACAATACTCCAGTAATATTAATTAAAGTAAAAACCCAAAGATATGATATACAAGACCAAATAAGTCTCGAGAACAAAGTAGTACGCCAGCCGTGAAAGTGCCAATGTTTAATACACAGTTCAAATCGTACAAAATAATAACTACTTAAATATTTCTATACATCGAGCCGACTGACTGGGCCACCAGGAGGAAAGATCTCTAAACACCTTAGTCACTACACTGTAAAGCGTTTGCATACGAGGCAACACGACGCAAAGAGGGTGAGTCTCACTACATAGATACACAAATAAAACAAGAAACACAATAGATTAGGTACACCGTATATACAAATTAATTCAAGATACCATCAACATAGCTATACCCAAATACCGCTACGCCTAATATACGCTATTATCAATTATACAATTACGTCACATATACAATTATACTAATACGCTTACACCGACACACCATTAAGTCATGAGTACCCATCATCACTGCAGAGATGTACGTCGCTGAATGCAACATGCATGTGGATCCATCACTATCGCTATAAGCCTCAAGGGCACCATCATGGTCAAAACCCTCGCGCTTGGGTCAAGCCCCCATCACTTTATATGTATGATTTATGTGACACCATGACAATGCACCACAACACAATGCATTTACTACAATGATTTTGCCACTCATCGCTTAATCATTCTTACAACACAACCCGCCGCTTCGGGCCGAAGCCTACCCATCGCTTAATCATCACCACACACAACACTTTACAATTCTATTTAATGAATTAAATCTCATACCAAGAATTAAATCCTAATTCAAGGACTATTTTGGTACCTATGACTAATTTGACACTTGTGTGACTATTTTTGACACTAAGGCCATTTGAAAATCAAGGGACTATTTTTTGAAAATCAAGGACTAAAACATCACCTAGACATCATTAGTACAACAAGGCTTCTGTTACGCCCTTCAGTACACGGCGCACCCGGACAGGCGCATAACCAGGCGCCAAGGGCAGCCATTTCTTGGCGCCACATCGTGCTATCTCTACCAACACGCACGAGGCTACTCGCAACGCGCATACGCGCAGTAACGGCGCTACTGGGCGTCATATGCACTCGCACGCATTGGCCACCTACAACAGCATATTATTGGCCATACATAAAGTGCCGCATTTAGAATTGGCGCCGCTTGCCATTGGCTACTACCAACGCCAGCACGAACAGAGGTCGCGCCAATTTAGCCAAAGAATGGCGCCTGCCTTCCCAAAGAACTCCCTAAACTGTGATAACATATGTCCAGCGCTAAATTCTACACTATGGGCGCCTCCCGCACTATTCACCCTATTCCCTAATAATTTTTCTCAACAATCACATACACTCTAACAATCTTTTAATCCAACAATTCATTACTCTAAATTCAATAACACTCATTTAAACATTTAATCAACATCATTAAATCACATATTCTTGCTATTCTTCTACCTTGAAAGCACTTTATCAACACATGGCATACATATTTCACAACACAATTATCTCCAAATACTTCAAGCATCATAATATCACCAAATTAAATACAATTACAATAATACACACAATCAACACAAACACTCAAACAATCAAAATAACAATCCTAACACCCAAACTCTACATTCTAAGGTTTATAACCACACATGAAAGAGAGCTCCATAATTTCAAAGTTGAAGAACCCAAGTACTCTCCCCTTCAACAACACAAAACCACCAAAATAGCTTCAATATTTTGAGCCCCAAAACCCCATCCATGGTATGGAAAATGTAAGGAATTAGTAGAAATTTGCTACTAAAAAGGTAGAGAGAAAATGAAGAGATTGGCACTTAAAATGCTACTTTACCCAAAGCTAGAAGATGATTTTTCTCCTTCCCCTCAAGCACTCAAATGCGCAATCCATGGTCAGCTGTCCTCCCCTCTTTTCTTTTTCTTTTCATTTTGTTCTAAATGAGGCTAAAACCCTACCTAGTTATGTATTGACTTTAGCCTATTTAGTGGGCTTGGGCCTTATTTACATTCTTCCAATTACTTTCACCACTCCTATTTTAATAATTCTACTCCTATTTACTACCCAACACTTAGTCATATTAAATACTCTATTTCTTTTAATATAACTAATCAAGTAATAATTTTATATTTGCTTTAATATAGACAACTAAAAATATTACTTAATTAAATTAGTCAAGTAATCACTTCTACCAATTTAGTTAAATAACCGCTAATCAAAATTAATTAAATAGTCACCTAATTAAATTAGTTAAATACTTCACATACCACCTTAAAAGGCAAAAGACGCGTGCTCAGAAATTGATATGCTGGGCCATGCAGACTTACATCATTTAGGTGATTTGATACCTAATATAGCTTGAGTTTGCTCATTCTAATATTTCCATTTATTTGCTAGATAAAGCAGATGTGATTTGGTCGATATATCGAATAAAAGCGTATTCAATTTGTTTCACATTGCATGCCACAGAAGCATTCATCTTCAGTGGCGTGTTATTTTTGAAAAATAGAGTCAAGAAACTGTAAACTGATAGGTCTGAGCTTTATCAAGAAAGCAATAAAAATGATCATAGTATATAGTCATCAAAAGACATCAAAGTAAAATAGAAATGCAAGATACCCTGACCATTAATGGTGTAATAATGCACCTGTTTAATTGTGATATTTTCGTATCGCTTGCATTGTTATTTCTGTAATTTTCATCACTTTATTACTGCGAGTGCAGCAAACACGTATAACAAAAGACTTCTTTATCAAAGACTTTATTTAGCTTTTCAAGCTTTCAAAAGACGTGGATTAATGATCTTTATCAAGAAATCCCCTTTCTTCCCAAGTGATCCTCACACTCATAAGTTTGTCTGTTCGGGACAGACCAGAGGCTTCTACTAAACACTGAGGTCACATAATGCTCAACACCCCAAAACATTTTTTCCGTTAGTCTTAAAATCGCTTGCCTCATCTCACTAACAATGATTAAACATCTTTCTCTATATACTTTAGACTAAAACACAAATTATAAGTTACAACCAGAATATATATTGAAAATCAAAAGATAATAGCTTCCACAACAAGAATGGCCACACAACAAGAACGCTCCTTGTTGGAAATTGGCCATTCTTTTGATTTTCAATATATATTCCAAGGTAACTTATAATTTGTGTTTTCGGATATAAAAAGGGTTAATAGTCGGAAAGAGGTTTGTATAATTTGGTGAATTTTGGACGTGGGAATTAAGAATGATTACACTAACGCAGGTTAATGTTGGTCATAAATTTGTGAGAAGATGTAGTTTAGGTGCTAGGCGCCACTGGGTCTAATCAAGACAAGGATAGAAGGAGGATCAACAAATACAAGAAAATGATTTCTGATAAGATCAAAAATCAGTCCAACTGTAACTAAATAAGAGGAATCAAAATTGATAAAGTCTGCTGTTTTCATTACACTTGCACTTATTTATAGTAAGGGTATTAGAAAATTATAAGCATTAAGAATAAAATACATCATGTTATAATATCCTAGTTGAATTGGGTATTGATCACATCTATTAATGATTAGGATCTTGTATTTTATTTATTTTAATTTGTCTTTTGATGTGCTATAAAATGACTTAGATCTTGTAATTCCCTTTTTCCTTTTGATTACTTTTTCTTGATGAGAAAGCAGTTGTTTGATTTGAAAGCTGCACACTCCCATCAATTTTAAAATAACACACCACTCTAAAGTGGATTAAATACACCAAAAAAAAATAACTTGAATGAAATAACTTGGCACTTTGATCCTAATATATCAATCGTCATATGCAATTTTATCATAACTTAAAATAAAATTAGAGTACTAAAATTGGACAGCAAGCCCATGGTAGGTTGTCATCATTAGGCGATACAGATCCGGAGCTTGAAGGGATCCGCTGTCAGGGGTGAGTGGCTTAATGATTTGAAGGCAGCCTGTAGGCCAACATTCACGCACACCTGTAATGAATCAAGGATCATGTGCTAGACTAAAAAGCACATTACGATTCGTGTGATAGAGATCAATGCTCAACGCCACTTATCTAAAGAAAATAAATAGAGGGATCTACACTTAAAGTCGCATCGAAAGCAAGACAGAAGGACCAATGTGGGTCTGGCACGTGGTGGCTCAAAGAAAAAAGTTACGTAAAATTGGCATGCTCATAAAGCAAATAATATGTTTGTGGTGTACGCATTCATGTAATGATGCACATGCAATGACGATTTAGGAAGTAGGTAGTGAATGAGATGTATGATACTGATGCTGGAAGTCAGAATAATAAGTTACAATCATGTGACAAGTGGATGTTGATTAGATGCAATTGTATTGCTTAGATGTAAGTACAGATGGTAGAATGAAATGGCTATTGCATGATGGATAAAATAGCATGGTGCAATGATTTGAAGTATGATTTATTGATGATGTGCATGAATATGTACTAGATATTTTTTGCAAAGCCGTAGATAATGAGACTTTCGATGCAAGAAGACATGAATATTAATTCATCTTTGAAAAATTAGATTTGATAAGAATCAAACTTAGGCAATCTTAAAGTTGTTATCTTTAGACACAATGATGTACAAAACTATTTGACTACATTAGGCAAGCCTGCTCATGGCTCTTCCATTTGATCAGGATCCCCGTGATGACCTAATTTTAGGTCTAAAAGGTCAATCTGTCAATTTTCGGTATCACGCTATTAATCACATCTCTTTTGAAGATTACTTAGTAAACATACATAGTAGTCCAAATATATATGAATGGGTCAGCTTAAATCGGGTTCTGTAAGTTCAGAGTATGGACAGATGTGGCCATGAAGGATGAATGACAAGTTTATTTCCCAAAACTCATGAAAGATAGGTTTTTCCTGGCCGAGAATGCGACTGCCCACTTGACTCTCCATGACAACGAATGAATAGTTTAATTCTCATCTAGTGAGTACAACATGTGTAGAGGAAACAATGAATCTGGAACGCAGGACCTTGGAATGATTATGGAAAGAACAGATTTTTTTCAACCACTGATATATTGCGGTTGCCCTTCAACAATTTACAAGACAAGGTTGTCTCTCGACGAGTAGTATTGAAAAGAGAAAAAGACTTAATAAAATTATGCATTTTGGACTTGACAGAGCGGCTCTCACTCTACGCATCTCTAAAGTTATGGAGAACTAAAGCTAGATAGTTCTTGGTGAAAGTTGTGTGGGTTGGTATTTTTAATTGGTGTGGTTTTAGCACTTTTGAGTCAGATGCTCATTCATTCTAAAATAATAACCTGCCGTATACCCGACTTAATCCCCTATTTTTGAAAATTCTAATTTTTTGAAAAAGTTAAATAAAATAGTTTGTATGTGTGTTTTTTATTAAATTATTTATTTTGTTTTTATAGGAATTTAGACTTTCAACTGTAGATACAACTCTATTTTATTATCTTAGTTGATTAACCCGATTATACAATCAACTTAATCTCTATTTATTTTGAAAATACTTATTTATTTACTAAAGGAAAAAGAATATTTTATTTTTGTGTTTGAATATGATTAAAAGATAAAGTAAAAAAATGAAGAGTTCAACTAGTAGAAATAATTATCATTAATATTTAAAATAAACTAATTAAAAAGAAAAATAAAATAAAAAGGAGAGGAGAGGGAGAGAGAGAGAGAGCTTCTACCGAAGAGAGAGAAAGAGAATGTGTCTGTTCTTGTTGAATCATCATGGATGTGTTTTTCATCGTGATGTGGGCCTCCCTTTTATAGGAAGAGATCATTGACAAGCTGACATCCCCACGTTATGGACACGCCAGAATCTCTCTCTCTCCTCTTTCTCTCCTCTCCTCTCTCTTATATAGTATATATGGTTTTGATTTTTTGACAAGAAAGCTCATATCATTTCATTAAGCACAATAGCAGCACATAGATCAAGTCAAATAAAAAACTCGAACTAGCATTTAATCGAGTCGCTTAGCTAGAGTGTGTGAAATGCAATTTTCTAATTCTAACAAAGCTAACCCGATAGCTTAGAAAATTAGATAATAAGTTCTAAGCACTAGACAATAAAACACCTAACTCAATTTCTTTGAGTAATATGTATTCAAATCCATTCACAATCAGTAAATATCTGTACTTCTATGGTGACATCAGCCCATCCTCAACCAAAGTCAAGTGTCTCCAAAGTCCCATAACCTCTCGCCTCTCTTGTGGTGTTGGGACTACCATTAGAACCACATTGTTTTCCTCAAAAGTTGCCACCAAGACCAATGCACATGCCCTAATCCATATTTATTCTCGCCGCTAATCAAGGCCGCATCCATGTTGTACTTCACGATCCTACACACGATTTAATCCCATCTCGCAATCGAGTTCGCCACCGCGAACTGGTGCCACCTTTTGGACGTAGTCTACCCACTATGTAAGTCCATAGCCTTCTCTCAATCATTCGTGTACTCCAATTGTTCTCACATCAGATTATTACGCTACATAGCCCATCGCATAGTCACAAATGCCTCTTACTTCAGACGTGTGGAATTTCCAGAAGGAGCCGGAAGAAATGCTTTCAAAGTTTCCTACTAACCATAAAGAATAAAGAATATCACCCAATAAAACTACAAGCTCCTATATTTTGCAGTTAAGTTTCTAGACAACTAAAAAGGATGCCACTTTGACGGATTTATATGCATCACATTAGATAATTCTTTCAGACTATCTGGCCAATCACAAATTGGCGTATAAAATTTACAAGGTACAACAATTGTGAGTCTTAGAAAATAATTGGACTCTCACAAAAAAAAATAAGGCCTCATTTTAAAATTTGCTTAGCCATCATGCTAGGGCTAACTCCTGCACCTAATTCACACTAAAAGAAGGGCCTTGTAGAATGAAGGCCTCATTTTAAAATAAGGTCTATTTTAAAATAATTAAAGTGGCCCTTTAAAATAATTTAATTATTTTTTATTTGACTACAAAGTAGTATATACCATTTAATTATTTTTTATTAAAGTAGTATATATAATTTAATTTTTTAAAATAATTAAATTATTTTAAAATTAAATTATATATTTTAAATAAAAACAAATTAGATATGAATAATTTGAGCTAAAAATCGAGTTTAGTGAGTTCGTTAACACATGACTTCATGTTATACCGTCGAACGATTGACTTGCAGTGCTAAAAATTGATTTCCGTAAAACTCATTCGATTGTAATAAATCATGTACCTATTAACCAACCAAAAAAATAAAGAATCAAGACCCCAAATTCCAAATTCCATCTACCAAAATCTCAAATTTCATCGCTTAATTTTTTTATTAATTTTTTAATTATATCAAAAATCTAAAAAAATGTATAGCCTTATTTTTAGTTTTGTTAGATTTTTAGTGGTGTTTTTGCCAATATTTTGATTAGTTTTCGGATTTTAACGAATTTTTAGTACTCTTTTATAACATTTTTTAAAAATTAAATAAATAACAATTTTTTTTTTTTAAAATACTAAAATTGTATATACCAAAATGGTGGTATATATGACTTGTAAAATTACAATCAACATATACCTCACAAATGCGATATACGATTTTTTTTTAAAAAGTCAGATATGTATTTGTGGGGGTATATACGATTTTAATTTATAAGTCGATATACCACCATATTTGGTATATACGACTAATATTTATTTTAAAAAATAAATTTTTTAGTATTTTGAGTTTTCAGTTTGATGTGTGAGAGTGATATCATGTGTGAAAAACCCTTAAAGAATTAAATTTAATAACATGTCATTCATGTTTCTAATAGAATAGAAGCCATGTTGTTCATTTGCATAGATACAACATTAAAATCTCTTATAATCCCAATGTGCAATACATACACAATTATACAGCAGACACTTTCACTGGTGGTAGTTGAAAATCCACCATGGTGCATCCGTATTCTGGTAATAAAGTTTGAACACGAGGAGTAATTAAATCTATTTTCTACACAAAATATAAAACAATACAATTACTATAATAAAAGAACATCACTAAAGTAATAAGTAATGAAATTGATCAAACAATCAAATGCCATCTCACATTGTTATGACATATCCCTTATGAGAATCCAAGCATTGATTATCTCATCATAGGTAAGCACCTGCTTGTCAAATATGGATTTAAGACCATCCATAAAGTTATTCGAATGTCTCATTGTGATATGAAGATATACCCTCTACGAAGTGAGTATTATCACATCTTAATTAGGAGCACTGCTCAAATAAAAGAGTTCAAGACCATCCATAGGAAGCTCAGTCATCATAAATACGCAACTGGAACGGAAGTAGTTTAAC